>WOGL01000226.1:0-17064 GCA_015342145.1 Leptinotarsa rubiginosa | reverse complement strand
ACAATGTAAAGATTGGGTTGACAAAAAATTTCAATTTCAAAACACCGAAAGTTGAAAATTATTTTTGACAATGACAGATAATAATTAATTTGACAGACTCAGCGGGGACTCGAACAATTCAGAATAGCGCCATCTTGGGAAAACTCTCGTAAGTATCGTTAAAAGCAACAGGTGTTTCCTTCAAAAAGTTCTAAACAAACACCAGGGTTTCTAGGAATCTTAGATTGTAGCAATTTCAGTCTTTGATTTCCCGTGGGAGTGCAACAAGACTTTCAACGAAAACTTCATATTTAAGATTCCCGTTCATTAATTTATTTTTGATAAGTGGGAATAGAATATATGGAATGGTATCACTGTTACTTCTGGAAAATCACAACTTCTTTTGTGAAATTTCACAGCAACTTCAGCAATGGAATCTTATCCGGGGGGTGAGATGGGGTATCTTTTTCAGTAACTTGAATACAAAAGGCGGCATTATTTTTGGTTTCAACTATGAATTTTTCAAATACGTAATGCAAAGCTTTCTTGTAACGATTCAGGAATAACACCTTGTCAATATTATCAAAACCATGTTTCTGTACCAAGAGGGAAACAGGTTCAAGTGTTATGTATTCATTTCTTATTCACTTTTAAAGATGCAGATTATTGGAAAAGATGTGCTGTTGAAAATCAAAAATAATCCACTGTTTATACTCGATCTATTCCATTAACCACTTTTTGTTTTCACGAGAAAAATCTGTTTTGAACATAATATTTCTCTGAATTTTTGAAAGATTTGATTTGTCTCTCTAGCCCAGCAGCTTTTGAGCTATAGCTCATTTAACCCTCTATAGTACCATGTATATTCAAATATACATAAACTTGTAAGTTGCTTTGTAGCCTCTTATGGCGTTTGAACTGAAATAGGTCTTTGTATAATTAGTTATACATGTCTGTTCGTCGCCAATCGGCCATTGGCGTAGGGTTCGGAACTAAGTGAGACTTCTTCAATAATCTGGTTGTTTGACGTTCACAGAGTTTTCAAGGTTAGAAAAAATAATCGACATTCGGTGTGAATTCTGGGTAGCTTTATCACGAATTTCGCGGCGACAAAAATATAGAGTGTCAGTACAGACTAGGTGCGGTACGGTGACAAGTTGCTGAATGAGATTAGAGGATCGCGGAGTGTTTTGATGCCCATGACGTAATTGTATGTTCAAATATACAGTGTTCCATTGCGGTGTACATTTATTTCGTGACTGATGGAGATGGATGGAATCGATGTAAATTCATTTTACGGGAAGAGTCGACGGCCAGTTCGCGTGCTGTTACCTGATGTTCAGAGTGAAAAGGACTTTAGTAGCGATGATAGCGTTGCAGATGAAATTTATATACCGGATGTCTCAGAAGGTTTGTATATTTTGTAGAAAAGTTAGTTTTTTACTGAGTGTTATTTTTTACTCTATATGCAGATATCAGTGAAGCAGAATCGACTTCTCAAGAAGATCTAGAGCAACGGGAAAATGGCCTATCAGAAAGTGAGAGCAACAGTGAAGACGATGATATTCCGCTAGCTACTCTACTACAAACCATTTCAGCTCAGGCTAAAGAGACAAATGCCAAAGGAAATAAACTAAATTTGCAATGGAAAAAATCCAAACAGGAACCGTCTACGACACCACTTTGGGCCTCGCAGTTAGTGCCTGAGATATCTGTGGACACACCACTGCATTATTTCCAAAGATTGGTTGATCAAAATTTGCTGAAGTACATTGCTGATCAAACCAATCTATATGCGGCCCAAACCAATATTGAGCGTTATTTTTCCGTGTCATCTACAGAGTTGGAACAGTTTATTGGAATGTGCTTTTATATGTCCCTTATCGGGGTGCCTGGCACTAGAAGATACTGGAGTAGTGCTTGTAGAATTCATCAAGTTTCTGAAGTAATGCCTTTACGTAGGTGGGAGGAAATAAAAAAATATTTGCACTTTGCCGATAATTCTACCTTGCCTATGGATAAACCTGATCGCTTATTCAAAATAAGAAAAGTAGTTGAGAGCATTAGACAAAATATGAAAACTATTCCAATTGAACAACATTTGTCAGTTGACGAACAAATTGTCCCATACAAAGGACGTAGTGGGCTAAAACAGTATAATCCAAAAAAACCAAAGAAATGGGGTTATAAGCTTTTCTGCTTAGCAGGTGCCAGTGGCATTGTCTATGATTTTGAAGTGTATTGTGGAACCATGGATCAGCCCAAAAACTTACCCGATGTAAGCGCCAGTAGCAACGTTGTTCTTCGTATGGCCGAACGTATACCAAAAAACCAAAATTTTCTAATTTTCTACGATAACTGGTTCTGCAGCCCTGAATTACAAATTGAACTAGCTAGAAATGGTATCCACAGTGTGGCTACCGTGCGTTCAAATCGGGTTCCAAAAAATTTTTTACCGTCGGACAAAGAATTGAAAAAAGAAGGTAGAGGAAGCTATTCCGAAATGATTGCAACTCATGGGAATATTCAACTGAAACTAGTAAAATGGCAAGACAATAAAGTGGTGACTCTGCTCAGTACATTTGCAGGTGCTTATCCCGAAACTACCGTCAGAAGGTTCGATCGCAAAACCAAGCAAGATATAAATGTAAAATGTCCAAGTGTTATTTTAGTATATAACAAATTCATGGGAGGTGTTGACTTGATAGATTCCCTCTTGGCCTTATACCGAACTAAAATCCGATCAAGGAAATATTACTTGCGTTTGTTTTTTCACTTGATGGACATGTGTGTAATAATTGGATGGCTCCTCTACAGACGTGCCTGTAACGACTGCGGGGTAGCTAAGAAAAATCAGCTTTCATTGTATGATTTCAAAGCTGATGTGGCTCAGAGTTTATGCTGGGCTGGAAAAATAAAGAAAAGAGGTCGTCCTTCATCCAGCACCTCGTCACCGACTCAGCTAAGAAGACACGCCGCTCCCTCTCTCCGTCCAAATATAGATTGCCGTACAGACAGGACTGATCACTGGCCCAATTACGAAGAAAAAACAGGAAGGTGCAAAAATGGAAAATGTCAAAAAATCACAAAAGTAAAATGCACAAAATGCTTGTGCTACCTCTGTTTCGTACCGGATAGAAATTGTTTTCAAAATTTTCATCTATAAAAACGAAGTATGTATCTATTTATATGATGTATATGCACATTGTATATTTTGATATACATAAATTTTTTGAAAAAACTAAAATAAAAATTTGAGTTCCTGTTCAATTAGTTTCTTGTAATATCTATCAACTGCCTATGTTTTGAGAGAAAACTTTTTTTTGGAGTGTATAAAAAGGTGTGTACAATAGAGGGTTTTAATACAAATTCATTGTTTGGAAACAATGAAAGTATACAATTGTACATAAGATAATAATAACAATAGTTTTAGGAACAAATGAAGAGATCTAGAAGAATCAGTGATTTTTGTGCTGGACTAACGTAAAAAATCCTTATCAAGTTAGTCACCTGCGAAGCAAAACTTCGACATTGATCGCTGCATGTGGTTGTTACTAACCCCTCAGAAGGCAATGCCAGAACACAGGTGAGATTCGATTAGTAAATGAAACTATCGTTGAGTTGGATAGTCTGAATTCATTGGATGTGACACAAACTGAAATTGAATTGAATTCGAAAATTGACTAGTTTTTCAGATTCGTTTTTTTTTATTAAAGGTTGGATTGGATTTCTGTTGCATACGTTCACTACATGTTCTTTTGACAAATTAGTGGCTACATACGATTTGAAATACTTTTATTTATACGATTATTCACAAATGCAAGACTAATTTTTTGCAAATTTTCACTTTTGCCCACTGTGACGTCAGAGAAGCAAAGTTTTGAAAGATTTTCCTCGAGAAAATGTTGCACAGTACAAATTTTTCATGCAGGGTGTTTCATAGATAGAACCACTAGATAAAATTTTCTATCAGGATTAATTCAAAAACCTGTATTTATTGAATGTAACTAAATGATAATAATAAATGTCATTTATTGGTGAATACCAAAGGGCCATTGATCAAAGTTCTTCACCCAGTGTGCAATTTTCAAATATTTACAGTGATTTTTACAAATGCTCACATGATTTGAGCTACATTATATTTCTAAAAATAAGTATAATAAATTATGATGTACCTATTTTCTCACTATATAACGACTTTTATAATATCTTGAGAGGTATTAATTATACATCCGATACTATTACCAGTTTTCGAGATGCAGCAGGGCATTGAATGTGAATTACAGAAATAATAATGATTGTCGTTATTTATTGAACCAAATTGATAAGTATTTTCTTCAAGTTGAGTAGTTGTAAGTTGCACTCATGAGTTCAAATATAAGTTTTGTTCAGGTGTACAAGGAAAGGTTCAGCTAAAAGGTGAAAGTTACGCGTGTCATGATGTCATATATCACTAGAGCCATCTAGTAGTCATTTATAAAAATGCAAATGGCAATCTTTGTAATACATGATACTGAAAGAGCTCAGTAGGATCAAAAATAAATAGTCCAGTTTCTTGAAATTTTGACCATCCATCTCTAAACATCTCTAAAGTATGATGGAGAAAGATGAATATTATATATTTATATCAACTCAGGCCTAGAAATGCTAAGTTTTTGTTTTAAAAGAGCCAATTCCTTCAACCTACTTCATCATTTTATAACATAGTCTTATTGATTTTAATCAATATATTTATGTCCACTATTATTTTTTAGGTGATTGGCTTCACACATTTGTAGATAGGACTGTGTACTATTCACACTTTGATGTTAGTTGAATAGTTGTTCCACTGCGCAGATGGTTGTAATTGGATAGCTGTCAAATAGGCCATCAACGAAATTGTTGCCACATTTTCAATTGTATAAGGTAACTATTTAATAATTTGTCAAGTCATGTGAGATATTTTTCCAGAAGATTGAATTTGAATATGTTCATTTTCCTGAGGTATGGGTTGAGTTATAAATGTAAAGAATAAAATTTAACAAAAACAATCAAACTGGTCAAAAAAATTATTATATATTTTGTACATTGACTCCGCAACTATATCACTTCACAGCCTCAAGTGCTGAGTTTAAAATTCAGGCTCACTTGTATTAAGCAAAGCAGCAAAAAAAATGTTTAAAGAACGTGGGACAATTTTCAAATGTATGGGGTAAATATACTGTCAGATTGCTTCTTTCAGTTCTAATCAATCATTTTTTCGGTATAATTTTAAAATTCTGCAAATAATTTGTTTTTTTTACAAAGACACGCATTTGAATTGGTGATTTTCTTGATTCAAAAAAGCTGGTTAAAGTAAAAACACATTTCAACAGAACATATTTTGAAAGATTTCTCATATTGGTCAAATCAGATTGTTATACACTGTTGAACTTGAAGGTCCCAAAATCAATAATAAATGGTTCAGATAATAATACAACTCTTGTGTCCCAATTAAAAAATTTTGGGAAAATTCACACTTCTATTCACTTTTATTCTATTCTATCAGTAGGTTAAAATTCTAGTTTTTGCTGTATCTTCTTCAGTTGCATCGCTTCTAGAGATATGTTAACACTTTTTTAAGGCAACACTTTCGCATTTCAAATGCGAACCTGTATTTTTTGTAGCATATTTTTAATTAGCAATGTTCATATACTATCGTGAAATTGAACCTTTTTACTCTTTTCCTGTGCCTCATCAGCTGATTCTCAAAAACCTCAAAGTGGTTGAAAAGTGTTTATATCACAAACCTCTAATCCAGTGGGGTTTTACCATGTCCTTTAACATCCAGAAGTTTAACAACAGCTTGAACTTTTCTATCGCATCTTCCATTTCGATTCTCAAGATATCAGTCTCTAAATAGAAAATACAATTCATTGTTTGAGGAAAATTAGTACTGACCTCAAACTGCTAATGAAAATTCATTTCTCCTATTTCAAAGGTCACATGAAGAATTTGATGGGATTTGTATAATCCAGAAGCTAATAATACAGTCCATTAATGAGAATAAATCATGAGTTTGTGGAGTAAGTTGATGTAATAAATTTCTTGGAATTTACATAGATCATAAACTTTCACGAGAAAGTCATATGAACAATCTTTTACCCAAATTGATCGATGTTTGTTTTGTCATTTGACTTGCCATCACTCACTTAATACTTACTCATTCATCTCTGTTTCTCCTTACTGATGAGTCCTAGGAAGCTAAAATTTGGTATATAGGTGCTTCTTAGGTCTTGAATGTGCACTAAAAAAGGATTTTCAAATATTTCAACTAAGGATTCCCTGTGGAGGTAAAAGAGATGTGTTTACATATGAAAATTACCTTTTTTATCACTGTTTCTCCATACCGCTATATTTTCGGAGGCTGAAATTTTGTATGTAAGTTGGTTTTATGTAGTAGATGTGCAATAAGAAAAGATTTTTCAATATTCCAACAGGGGAGCCAGCCGCGGGGAAAAGGTGCGTCCAAAAAACAAAATTATCTGATCATCACTGTTTCTCCATGCTCTTGAATTTCCGATGGGTGAATTCATATTAAGTATCAGCATTGCACCCGTGCGGAGCAGGGGCGGTTCGCTAGTAGGAAATATAGGCTAACCCTCAATAAATATTAATTTGTTTTCATTATTGGGAAAGAGTTAGTAATTACAGAATTTTCCCAATATATTTTATTTAAAATGTGTTTCGCTACACGGTAATGAAATATAATGTAATGTAATGACAAAACTTATTAGATAAATGATTAACTTTGGCAAAATAGGTATATTTAGAAATCACCATCCACACACTGTTATTTTTATTAAAACAGTTAATGTGTAAACATGTCAATTATCGACTTTTTATGAGAATACATTCAATAATATTGAATGAATAACTTCCAGAGATTCTAGCAGGCTTATTTTTGTCCTTTATTTTCTGTATGTGATATGTCATAGTCCATGTTATTCTCTAAAAGGTTGCAGGCATAGGTAGAATTAGTTTTAATTAGCTTAAAACTTCTTTTATGTTCCGCGATTCTCTATTTTATCTGATGATTTTAATTTAAATGTGACTGTTTTGTAGTTGCTAGTGTTATTTTTATTATTATTTTATTATAACACAGAAAAAATAAACCTGCTATAATCTCTGGAAATCAATAAAGAAAAGTATTCAATTTTTTTTTCAAATGACCAACAGGAAGTTATTCATTCACTATTTCTGAACTTGTTCTTATGAAATGTTATTGATTAATGTATTTGCATATTAACTGTTTTCCTAGAAATAATATGGTATTGATGTAATTAAGTTTCGAAGTAAAATGCCAATATTGTACCTGTTTCCTACAAGTTATATAAAAAATAATGTAGAATAGTTTGATGTATCAGTAACTGATAAAGATACAATGTAGTGAAAAACGTTTTAAATTGTGAAAATTCTATAATTATTGTCATGTATAAGGGTATTGATTGTTATCAAGTAACGCGTCAGAGTATTCATAATGAGAATGGGTTAGTAAACTTATTCTATGCCTTGTCCTTCAATATAGTATTTTGGGATCAGGCAACTGACTGTCATAGAGTTTTTATAGCCCGAAAAAGAAATATTTGTCCGCCTTACACCATTAATTATGATGAAATACAAAACTTTTGTGAAACCTCATATGGAAAGTACAGTTTAACAGTTACAAATTCTAAAATTCAAAACAACATACAAAAATGTCCTTATTACAATTGCATTACTTTGTTTGATAACCTGTTATTCAAGATTTTTACATATCCATGAATATATTCTTCCATTTCCCTTTATTTTATATTTAAGTCCAAATAACTATTCATTTACTGGTTTAGTGCCATTGTATTGAATGTATTCATTCATTTTTAATTTTCAGGTGATTTCTGCTCAACTTCTTTCTACATACAAAATTGAAGATGCTTCACAAGCCGGTGATTAGCCTTTTTCTGGTCTGACCTGTTTATCATTATGGTTATGTGACAATTTTTAGTACGTTCATATGAAATCTATTAAACTTATTTTGAAATGGAATGAGTTCAGCAAAATGGTAACATGGGTTGCAATCAGAAGGTCTGGAGGTCATGGAGGCAGATAATCATATAACAAAGAAAATAACTGGAGCTTCTCAACCACATGTTTCAATAATCAGTGTTAAGTCATTTAAGATCCACCATTGAATAATTGATATGATATAACCAAAGGAAGAGGGGACCTGTCTGTTTCACAATTCTCAATTGAACGAGGTGAGTTTTGTTTGAAATATTTTAATAATTAATTGACACTTTTGAATATACCATTTACTATTGTTTTTTAAATTTTCCTAGTTACACGAAGTTACTATACGAGGTCTATTCACAAAATAAGGTGAATGTTCAAATTTCGCGGGCTAGGTAGGGTAAACTGACCAGTTATTGAACAGTTAAGATTTCTTTCAAATTCAAACTCACGTGAAAATTTTGTTTTTAGATCTACGGATGCCAGCAAATCATCAAAATAGTGCTGGTTTTGTGGTCTTCAAGTAACTCTATCCACATTCACTTTTTAATTAAGATATTTTTTTTGGCAGACAAACAAAAAACCATTGACAAAAAAATTAGTTATTGGACATTTTTTTCATTTATTTGACAGGATCAATTCAGTTATCGGACATTTTTTAAATTTTTGTATTCAGACGAGTAGGTAGTTATATTGTGCATATTCCTCCTTGTACATATTGAATAATTCATCTATTTCTTCCTCCTCATCTTTTTCAATTTCCATCTTTTCATCGTGTTTTTGTTCTTCCACATCTATATTCTCATTTTCATCCATGATATTTTTATTATCACATGGTTCGAAACTGTCATTCTCATTTATATCTTTTTCACTGTCAGCTTCCTCATTGCTTTCCTCTTTAAAGCAGACATGACAATAGAATATAAACAGAATATACATATAAGAGTAAATAATTCAAAGATAATGCCTCAGTGAGCATAAATCAAATTATTCCACCTTGTTTCACCTTTTCTTCATATTCGTCTAGTGTATAAAAGGAATTTTCAATTAAAAAAAGTTTGATAATTTTTTTGAAACAGAACATGTTGGCCTTTTTTAGATCATCTGGAAGGATATTATATAAGCTAAAATTTAAAGAATTATTTGCCGATTTGGTAAGTCTATATCTGGGTATTCTGATATTGTATGCTCCTCTAGTATTATGTTGATGAATATCAGACTGTGTAACTAAGTTTGGTAGATTCTTATGGATCTCCACAAGAGTACTTAAAATGAATAAGCAAGGAAGAGTCATGATCTTCAACTTTTTGAACAGTGGTCGGGCAGTCTCTCTATACTTGGCATTAGCCAAGATCCTTATAGCTTTTTTTTGTTGTCGAAATACACTACATGCAGCAGATGAGCTACCCCAAAGCAATATTCCATAATTAAGATGGGTTTCAAAAAGAGAGAAGTAAGCGATTCTAAGAGTATTAGTGTTGGTAATAAGGCGAAGTTGTCGTAAGTTGAAAAGTGAGCTGGACAGTTTCATTTGTGAGTTTATATCATTGATAGTGACTTTGAATATATTGTGTTATGATACACTTTAATGATGATTGTAATATTATTCATCAAAGCTCAGTCAGATAATCTCAGAGGTGGTAGAGATTTTTTTTCGAATAATTCGGCGGCAGTTAAAGCTAATAGATGAAAAATAATGAATAAAGAATTAATAATCTTGGTTTCATACTCGATAACTATGAAACAGTTTATGAAGCGCTTCAGCTCCACGTAAATGCAGTAAAAAAGTAGGAAACTTCTTTTCTACTTTTTTACTATAATAATAACGTGTTGTTTAGCCTGGTACCACTGATGAGACCTCTAGCGGGTCGAAACAGCGCTGTCTGGTGTTTAATCATAAATGCGTTGTGGTTAGGCTCTGGTTTTCAGCAAGTTAAGAAATATTAATTTGTAAACCACAAGTATATGTCATCATTTTTTAAATTTCCATTGTAATTTGAAATAATTTTTTGTATATATTGTGATGAAATTAATTAGTATACTTCATTCCAACTCTCTGTTGTACCTGTTTAAATTTATATTTAATTCACAAATAAATTATATTGAAGTTAGAGTATGATAACGATCTGATATTCATAGAATCTAAATCAAAGTTAGCCATGAATAAATAAATAAATAAATATATGGCTGTCTGGTATTGGATCCTGAATTTTTTTGATGTTGATCACTGGCTTCAATTAGTGACGAGAGCCAGAAAACCTTAAGTTATCCGAGATTTTGTAAATCACATTTTTTCAATATTTTACAAATTATCCATGATAATAATTAAACAATTTTCGCAAATATTTTTTTAATTCTAGATGCGTTTCGCTAACACCGTAGCTTCATCAGTATCGATGTTAAATAATGTTCATCAAGTAACAGTCAGTCCATTCATAATTTTAACAAATTGTGATTTAATTTGATGAATATGACGATGACAAAAACTAATAATTTTGAAATACCCGATTGCACATAATTTTTCTCAGGGTACTGAAAAGTCCATATTTAATGACCAAAAATTACTACTGAACAATAGTGCAATGCGTAAAGGGGCAAATAAAATAGAAAACTACCTATTCTAGCTAGCTGCATATAGACAACAATTGCGACCCGCAATCTTTGTTAACAAAAACTCTTTAGCTTGTACCCGATCATTAGGATGCAGTTAATTTCTATCGAGTCTCACATAATGGCCAAACGTTAGACGATTATTTCCCATTACTAGTAGTTCTCATTCTACCTTTCAAGGCAATAATGATTGCTTCAGTTTAAAGCGGTGTTAAAATTCTTGTCTCCCAGAAGAGACTCGATAACAATAAGATAACTGCCGGTAGTTACTTCTTTTGTTAGGTCATATTTAGAAGGAATGTATGTTGTTCAATTATGGAATACATGGTGATACAGGCAAGTCAGTAAGGCAGAAAACTTTAAAAAAATCCGGATAAATTAGTGGAAAAATAAAAATGATCTTTATTCGTAACTCAAGAACCATACAGAGATTTTTGAGTACATAACTAAAAAATGATAGTGAATTCAGAAAAAATACCGAAAACAATAGCTTACCAGACTCTCCAGCTTCTGCTGTTAGTTAAGGCATATAAAGTGAAATAAACAGTGAGTAGGATCAACTACAATTACTTCCTGATAAATTATGTCAAAAAATTCTGATTAAATTACGATTTCAAAAATTGCCATTTGGCATATGATGGGTCACTAGAAAGTAATTTGAGTTTTCTAAAATAACTCGCAATCTTCAAAAAAGTTGAGGCATGCACCGTTAACACGCATGGGCGGTATTGTGGAAAAATGGCAGTCAGTCCAAGTTTTATAACATATGTGATGGAATTGGCCGATACTTTATGAAAATCCATAATATCTTCAAGTAACACTCATTGTGAGATTTTCACTAAACAGTTTTACAAAAACGCAAGACATGTTTCGCTATACAATAGCTTCTTCAGTGTAACTACTTTCCGGGTTTGAAGGTCGTGAATTTTTGGAATTTCTTCCTGACGATTCGCTGGCGCAAGTAGCTAGCTTCCTCTGAGTTTATACATCGTGAGTTAATATATCCGATGACTGGATATTACGGCTGCGTAACGCGTTGACTGTTCAGGTAGTTTGCTGTTCTATTACCTGTATCTGCCCTAAGTAAATTACGTAAAGCGTGTTCATATTTATAGAGGTAGTCTGGTGTGATAATACCTGTACCTGGATTTGGTAATTTGTCAATAACTTTCGTTGACATTTTTCTGCCTACCTTCATGCTGTTTGCCATTCTTGAACTTATTAGAATGAGATTCCATTTTCGATTGAGGTTCAGAGCTTCTTGTTTTCTGTTGAAATTATCCGGGTGTTTATGGATTTGTATTGCATCCGTACCAGTCGGCTTCTACTGCCTCCGGTATCAGTCGGCTTCTATTGTCTCCCGTACCAGTCGACTATAGTATCTCTTTGGTCGTGTCTGCAATTTCTTTCATGCTCCTTTAGCCTTGTTCCCATGGATCTTTTGGTCGTTCCGAAGTATACCTTCCTACAAGTGCACAGTGTGCGATAAACCCCTGCTGCTGATAGTGGATCCCTTTCATCTTTAGCCGACCTGTGTTTCCTCAAGAGTCTTTCAATTCAGTCTGTGACCCTAGGATAGATACGCGCGTGCAACCATCTGAGCCTTCTCCAGATGTTCCAAATCTTCCTCTAGCTAGATGATCTGGTTCGTATATATCTCGAGCCCGTTCCGTTAGAGTAGAGATGACTCCTCTTTTTTGACTAGGATGGTGGTTCGATAGTGCTTGCAGGTACCTATCCATGTGAGTGGGTTTTCGGTACACTTTGTGGGTTAGTCTAGCACCACATCTTTCGGTTCGATTAGTACATCTAGGAATGCTATCTGCTGTTCCTATTCAGTCACCATGGTGAACTTGATGTTTGGGTGTTGAGCGTTCAAGTGGTCTAGGAAAATGATCAGGCGTATCGTTAGTCCTTAGCTCGCATAAGCTCAACTTCTGAGAGTTGTCGTTCGTATGGGGGCGACAGCTGATTAACGGAAAAACAAATTTTAAACAGATTTTTTTCAACTGTGCTACAAAATATAGAGGAATTCAGAGCTGAATTGCTGGGAAAGATCATTTTTGTTTTCCACTCCGTACCAATTTGACACTTGTTACTTGTTATTGAAAGCAGTTTAGCAAAATACGACTGAGAATTGACAAATTAGGATATTTTATTTGAAAAGACCGGTGATAACAACATTACTTGAAGGTAGATTATCCAGTATATAAAATCAATATTTTGAAAAACATGAATTCAAAATAAAAATCCACCTCAATAAAGTTATACTTTTCAGAACTTTTGCAAACGTCACAACGCCTTCAATTCGTCAAATAATGATGAAAATGCAAAGCAAGCAAAGCTTCCAAACATCAGAACTACAATACTCTTCTCGACGGGCATTTCACCAACCAAGTTGGCATCTTCAGAAACTGAAATTGGGAGCAGTACTTGTTTTGCATTGTACCATGCAATAGTTTTGGGTCCTATTTTCAATTAGCAACATCGCCTGAAAAATTGTCACATGGGAATTATCTCTTTTATGGAATTCTTGAACGAGAAGTGTTTAACTGACAAAGAACTTGATTTCGAAACGATTCAAGAACAGCAAAGAGTTTGAATATAATTCAGTTTTATACACGTAAGTGACAGTATCTGTATTTGCTGTGATTATCATATTTCTCCAGTTTCTATATTAGAGTGCTGAAAGTATTTCGATATCTGAGTTCATAATTCTCAACTCCCTGTCGGTTCCTTCAACGCATTCATGGAATCTGCGTTGGAAATCTAGAAAGTGGAATTGACTTTTCAAGAAAGTTCATAGAGTGAATTTCACTTTGAATTTCTTCTTGGTTATCTATTCAATCTCACAAAGAGCTCATTAATTTTCAATTTTTCACTTCATTTGTTCATGTGAAATGAAATCTGTCAAATTCCAGGATTCATTTACCAAGCTCTGATTTAGCTGGTCGGGTACAAACGTCAAATCATTTATGGATTCAAAATTAATTCGTTTCTCCTGGAAGAAATGTTTTTTAGGGCAGATTCAGAGAAGCAATTTGTAATTAGAAACTTCATTCTTGGAAACTTCATCCTTCCCAGCTTCTTTGTTCATGAGTTATAGGATTTCTTTGTTGAACGAGAATAATTTATACGCAGATGAATATTTGAAAACATAAAATGGAGTTTCAGAGTAACTGGGAATTTCTGTGTTGATGTGTGGGTGTCGATGACAATTCCACTTTGAAACATCATTTCTAACGGGATGATGAGTTGGTAGAATATGGAGAAAAATATGAAACTTCAGTCAGTTTTACAAAATACTGAAATTGAGTAACTAACTGACAGATTCTCTATATCAATTCACTCAGCTTTCTTAAAAATTAATTATATTGAAACAAATTAACAATGCTGTCATTTACTCAGTGAGTTATTGTAGTTCAGACTTTGAGAAATATATGTTCGAATATCCATTGACTGAAAGAGAAATATTTGAAATTTGGGAGACCGTAATTGAATGACGTATTGAAATGTATCATAACTGGAATGTACGAATGACTATTATCGAACAATTTTTTTATGTTTTGAAGGATTCTACACTGAGAATCTGTTCAAGTGTAGTAAAGGAGAAATGAAAAGTTACTGAAGTGTCTGATCAGTTAGTTATCTGTCCTATATATAGACCTTGCCTGCTATATAATACAAATTGATGGAAAAAAAAATAAAATAATGAAACGTCCTGATGTCTGACAAGTATTCGATAAACCGAATATTAACACAAACAAACATGTTGTATATAGGTATATTTGTTCAAGTATTTTTCACGAATTGATTAAAAAATAATTATATCAGCAAAAACGTTAGAAAGACTTTTTGAAATGATTTAGAAATATGTTATCAAAATTGAATCGAATAGAAATAATAAACACGAGATAGTAACTATGAAAAATTGAAAAGAGTGAAAATATTGATGAAAAAAAGAAAACAAAACAGAAAACAGTTTTCAAGCTACTTCACGACCTTTTCAGTGTTGTTAACAATAATTCGTTTGGGGTGATTACTAGTCTAATTATGAAAGAAAAAATGTTGCCAACAAAACGTACCAAACTTATAATAATATGTATTTAAAAAATTAAAAACACTAATTTCTTCCAAGATTTTTATTTGTTACGACCGTTTTCGGTTTATCAAACTAATATCAAGTAAGTTTTCTTGAGAATGGTTTAATAAACCGAAAACGGTCGTAACAAAGTAGAAATTAGACAATAGTTATATTCTCCATACCATATTTGACATCAGATATCAATTTGATCTATAAATAAAACATACGCAGTTCTATATTGAATTTCAAACATAACTGATATCCTGAAATCGCCGCATACAATGTTTATAGATGATTTCATCTCAACATTTATTCGTGAAGTATCCAAATAAAAAAATATTTCTGCTTTCCAACGGTGGCAGTAGGAAGTTCAGTAAAACATTGCCATCTGTATTGTTATGTGATAAATCAATCGAATATAACTCTTCTTTTTTCTGTAGAACAATATCAAATATTTTTGGTTACATTCTGTGGTCGATTTCTCTATCAGCATCAATGTCATGTGATTTGGAGTTCAATTTTTTCTTCAGGTTCGATTCCATGTTATCGATTTGATCGACTTATATAAAATTTCGGATTGAAGTACCATTTTCTAACCTGGAACGCACATATGTGTTAAATAATGGTTTCGGAGGAGAACTGTTCTAAATTTGTCAATACGTATTGAAAAAAGTTTCTGTCATTATATAATGCGCGAATGCCTCATTCGCAACTATTCATCTCATCTATTTCTAAGTGAATTATGGGTCAAGATATTTGAATATAGTGTTCCGCAAGCACCAATTGTGAGCCAACTCAATGTCATATTGCAAATATCAACAGTTAAAAATATATTCAAGTTTGCTGTGAAGCTTCAAATCGCCATCAGAAAATGATTTTTTGACATTTATCGTTAGACATAGATCGTTTGTGGGCTCTGAGTTAGAACTCTGGAGCATACCTGAGCTGAAAAAAGGCACGCTTTTCCTTCTTCATTCTTTTGAATCTCAGTTTTTCAGTCCGCTGCACTGCAGCCTTTTTTCCGGCTTGATTAGAGACTTCCACACATCTCGGACCTCCACAATCTCATGGCTAAATGCGACTTTGAAATATAAAATATCACTTTTGCAGATTCCACTCTTTCCCAGTATTCATTTCGAAAGATGTTATTTCTATTTCCTCATCGCCTAATGTTTTTGCTCCATATCCATCCATACAAACTTTCAACGCTTTCAAAACACATTCTAATGTACTCAGATTCAATTCATCTCATCTTTTATTTTTCATTGTATGATTTCTAGCACGTTAATAAGTGAGACCCCGTTCATTCTTAGCCTGCACAAGTTTAGACTTTCGAGGGTTGCCAGTCGTAGAGAGGCAACAGCTGGTTAACAGAAAAACGTATTTTGAACAGACTCTCCAACATTCCTGATGAAAGTTCACTGAAAAAAATCTGTTCGTCAGATTACTGCAAAACAATCCAATGATATTCTGGATATCTGTCAGAAGGAATATGGCAGGTCTGATGCTATAATGGACGAGCTACTCACAAAGTAATGAGAAATGTCATCTAACAAAAATAGTTATTCATCCTTTAGTAGCACAATACCAAATATTACAGATACAAAAGAAGAAGATATTGCTGAGATAGTCAATAAGAAATTTGTCACCCACTTGTTTGTCTTCCCACATGTCATAAAAAGTTAAAACCTAAATCGTCAAGAAGTTTGGAACAATTTTGAATCGCGAAGCCAATCTGAACACCTCACACAAGTGGTTCAAGTAGAGTTACAAAGATATGATGAGGAGTGAAAAGATCCAGTGAAAAAGTCCAATACTTCGCTGACAGATAGAAGAACTGTCGCAACAAAAGATCGATTGAAACAGCGGCGGCTCGTCAGAGGAGGCAAGGGAGGCTTAGCCTCCGCATAAAATTTGAGGCTATTCATCGCAATAAATTAAAAGATATTGACAAATAATTATGGTTATTTTTTTCTGAAAATGCTTGGGTATCATTACTTTACTATTAATTTTTAATATAAATACATAATATGCCCGAAAAAACACTATCACGTACTGTACCACACTGTATCCTGCATCAACAAACCTCAAACGCACCGTCCACGAACGAATAACGAAGAAACCGTCAACCCGAAATAATAAATACCATACGTTGATACGTTGCAAGGAAGCCAAGCCTCAGACCGCTTTAAAAAACACAAGCTCCGCGAGACCGATCCAGCCAGCGACATACGTTCCGATTTGTAATTTCAGTTGCAGAAATTATAGCGTAAGAGGAGGCTAGCCTCCAGTTGGTTAGTATACTTCGTTAGTATACGACTGCGTTTGTTATTATTCGGACGGGATGCCGTGACGAACCGGGACTAAAAAATATTTCAGTAAAT
>WOGL01000225.1:0-17076 GCA_015342145.1 Leptinotarsa rubiginosa | reverse complement strand
TATTATCCGAAATAACAATTCCATTCGAAAAAAAACGAAAAACAGCATTTTTGGTTTTCCCCGTTTAACTCGAGAAGGGCGAGAGTCCCCGTAAATTTCCTTCGATCATTGTATTTGTTCCCGATGACAGTTACCTTTTTTCCCATTTAATCTTTTTCATATCTGTTACGGTTTAGAATATAGCAATGTTACCACGTGATAAAAGAAACGGCCTGTATATATATATGCTCTTTCACCTGAGGTGTCTATCTAAAGTAACCACAAGATATATGATATGGCCCGAAAAATGTTCATTATGAAATTATCATATGAACTATTTTATTGCAGCAGAGAGTTTAAAACATATCTTTTGTTTATATCTCGACGGCCTTTTTTAGTCATTTTTGAGCTTCTTCCAACTAACTACTTTATACAATACCACGTTGACATCGTAAAAACAATCTCTTGCAGAACACCGACTCTCACAGATTCATCCCTTCTTATGTCTCCATCAACTTCAAAATATTGCTTTCTATTTTCAAGAATTAGTGGGTTTCCTCTGACACCAATATACTTCAAGAACTCTGTCAACTGCAAATGATTCACGCTATCAAATGCCTTGGCTAGATCTAGTTTTATCTAATGACTCATGAAAAGGTGTATGAGTAGTTAGTTTTTGAAATCATTCCATCATTCAAATAATTTTTCAAACTAATTTTAATAACTTTTTCAAAATTTTAATGAAGCGATATTTGGGTCACTGTGGTTTCATAATCATCTTTGAGTGATGTTTCCACTTCCATAGACCGCATATGTCATGTAAATTCTCATAATATTAGGAAATTATGTTTGAACATCAAATTATTGAGTTTTTTGAAACTGTTGATTCAAAATTTCGGTTGAATTTGTTGGTTTTAGAAACAACGAATGGTTCAGAATTTGTCTAGGTGGTTCTTCATTCGATTTCATTATTAGTTAAGCATAATATTTACTTACCTTAGCGAAATACTGAATAAATCATTTGCACATATTTTCAGTATCAGATTTTTTTCACTTAGATATATCTTTGAATTTTGTAATCTTCTGTTTAGTATTAAATACTTACGTAACTTCTGTACGATTTTTTTGTATTCTTTTTATGCCAAGCTTTTTATCACAGTACTCTTTCTAAGCAGTTTTTATCAATTGAAGTGAATTTATTTATATACAGAGTGAACTCATTTCTGTTTGGATATTACTATGGTAATTTTGCACTTTTTTATATCTTTCATATTCATGCCTTCAACTGAACCGTTTGCAATCCATGCTTTTTTCAATATTTTTTTTTGGAAAATTGTATTTTTTTCCATATTTTTATCATTACATAAATGAATAAGTTTACAGCATGTCGAATTTTATTGCTGTTTCATTTATGATCAATACAATTTTTATACACATTGCCTGTTTATCAGAATCTGTGTTATTTAATATAAGTAGTTTCTATATAATTTGATTCTCTCAATTTCTGACTAGGTATTTTAATATTAATAGGGTAATAATAGTAATTTGAATATGACACATTTACATTAAGATGTCTATACAAGAATTGACTTTTATAAGAATTTACAGCTGATTGAACACCATACTCCCCACATAAAATTAAGAAGTCATCAGAGATTAAGCTGTGGTAAACGTTTCTAAAATAAAATAGTCAATTTTGAGAAAACACATCTGTTCACAGTTAAACATTTTATTTCTGAGTTTTAATTGAACCCTCTAGTTAATTGAAGATATGAATGGAGTAATATGAACGAATTGGCACAAAACTATCCATTTAAATTATGTTTCCGTATCAGTTTCATGTAATTTTCTGAGTATTCAAATTCTTTTACTTTTTTCAATTTTTAAATACAAAAATACTAATTTCAATAACTAATTAGAAAATTGTACAAAAATCATTTAAACTTTTTTTTTAATGAAACAAAAAGTATTATCAAGACATGTTTATTCTGCCGGCCTCAACAAGCTCCCAATTTACAAAGTATTACAATGAAGTGTGAGAGGAGAGCAATGACTGCTTGAAATAGCAACAACTTTACTTTTTCTCTGTCAAGCAATCATATGCCTCCAGAAAAACATCAAATGAAAACAAATATTATATTAACGCATTACAAATAAATAGTACATCTGGTCAAAAAGAAGTCCAACTGTGTTGAATCCGCAATACATTGGTTGAGGACAGAAATTGCACGTCCTTAAAGCGAGCAAGGAGACAAACATGGGAGGCGCAACATCGGTGAATTGACTCAAGTGTCGGCCTTAGTACGATGAGTTCTATCTACAGTCCCATCGCCACCTCCCTCAGTCTTACAGACATCCACAACTCGCTTTACTAATCTTAAAATGGATATGAGTGGTGATACAAACAGGCGAGATGATTCCATGAAAACGATCATGAGATGAGTCTCTCAACAGGAAAAAAATCAATCCAACCAAATATCTGTCACTGCATTCACAAAACAATTTTAATTCGTTGAGCCCCCACTTTGAATATGTCATATGTAAATGAAAAATATTTGCTTGAATCAATGTGATCTTCACTGCTTTAAGAGAATGCGCAGTAACACAACTTATACATAAATATAACTACAAATAATTTTATCACATATGCACAAATATTACAAATAATAATAATAGGATTGATTTGCCAATCTTCATTTAGGTGAATCTACTTTATGATTGTTTGAAACCTTAACTATAAAAGGGAACCAGAATAGAGTGCTAGGGATTGGTCAACTATGTACAGAAGTTGCACACTATTCTGGTCATGGCGGAAGTTACTAACATGAGAATTTGGAGTGGTCGAAGACCACCCTATATTTCACTACAACATAATATGAAGGGCACACACATCAACATACATATATAGAATGAGATAGTAGGGCTGCATATACAGTAAATATAAATTATTTGGTTTGTAAATCGAAGAAAGTGGCACCTGATGTCCTCGTCGCGAATAGATGAAAAAGTTTTAGTAAGCAACAGACATGTGCACTCCACTTTGTACTAATTTCGTGTAGCGGAGACCCGCTCCCATTACATCCCCAGTAGGACCATCTTCAGAGGTCCCGACGAAGGGGACGGTAACTTTTTGGACAAATTTAGTGGTTGCTGGGAATCTGCTATGTCCACCTGTAGTTCCATCATTTTGGGTATCGACATCATGGAGTGCGGACTGGCTGGAGATCTGGATTGAGGGGGGGCGGGTGACGTGGAATGAGGTGACTGTGGATGAAAGTATAGCCTCGCATACTCCTGATGCTGAGGTTGTGGGGGCGGTGTATGACTACTCTGCATTTGATTTTGACGGGCGGTTGTGGTAATCACACTAGTGGCCCAAGCAGGTTGCGACCCATTTGATTTGTAGGGGCATGCTGTCGTTGCTGCAGTCATCATGGGAGATGCCGGCGACGACTCACCTCTCATAATATAATTGTACATTATATCCGTTCTTTTTATCTGCTCGGGTGTCATTCTGGGACCCTCCATTAATGATTTCGCCAACATTGAGTGTGAGCTAGACAAACTGGACTGAGATGTTGAAGTAAGCTGCATCTGGAGTTGGGATTGCTCTGGAGGCGGAGACATGACAGCTGGTTCGGCTTCAGCAGAGTCCTTGTTCCGTAAGGCCCTGAACTTTTTATGTGGCTTGTAAGCCTCGTCCATGAGCGAGTTTGTATCAAAAAGTGGGGGTGCTTGCAATACACGTTTGAGAACTGGCATATCTTCAACTATTTGATGGTCTTCAACAGACTTCGTGCTAGTACAATCTGACGTAGGATGCTCCATTTTTTCTGTACCAGATTCAATACCTGAATCGGTAGGTGATTCGACTTTTCGCGACCTGGAGTGTGAAATGTGGGATTTCAGCACTGGGGTTATTGTTAATCCATTGGGAATTAAATGCGACGTCGCAGCTAACTCGTCATCGCCAGATGATGATGATGTGGTGGTGGAACCACCGGAGTTTGCCCTGTGTCTGTGGGGACACACGCCTCCTGCCAGTGTAGCGGCCAGTAAGGGCGCGTTATTAACATTTGAGCTGATATGAGGGTTGACATGATTGGGATAATCATGCACTGACGTCATTTCGCAGGAACATACTGATTCTGTACTGGATACGGATCCTGTACTGGATACTGAGCCTGAACTGGACACGGAGCCGGTACTAGACACTGAACCTAAAGGAGATTTAGCTTCTTCTATAGTCACATCTGAAGATGAGGACCAAGAAGAAGCTGGCGGACTTTTACTGTTGCTCTCTTCCTCCATAGGGGTATTCCACAAATGATGCTGTTGCATCATTTGTTGTTGTTCAGTCATCTTGAAAGCAAGTAACTTTTCAGAATGTAAGGAATTCAGCGTTCGGACATCAGGTATTTTCATCATTAACTCATCCATTATATGTGGTTGACCTTGGTGGTTTTGGTTGACAACCATTTGTAAAGATGATTTCAGTTTATTGTGCATTTTTTCGATCACTTCGGTGTTTCTGAGGCCGGGACGATCCGAAGCAATAACAACGATCGAACAAAAGAGTCCGATTTCCGCATCGGACAGTCTCAGCGCATTCATTCTTTCCGAAAATTCGAACATACTGTCCATCAAAAATCGGGCATTAGAACTATTGTGAATAGAGTCACGTTTCAACACTTGTCCATTTAAACATACCATACTGGCGGTTTGAGAGTCAAACATACACGCGAGTCGCACAAGTAACACTTCAAAAACACCAGCTTTCAGGAGAGTAACTTGATCATCCTGGGCAAGCAAGGAGAATCCAGGAATGCGTTTTGCAAACTCGACTACACCACGTATAGCTGGGGAAAATCTCTTTGAGAAATCCTGTAGCAGTTCTTGCTGTCCAGTTAACGGCTGAGGATTAGGGTTGAGGGGGCAAGCCTGTAACAAAAAGAAACATTATATGTCGAGAAAGTTACCAGAGTTCTAAATATTTTCGTGTTATCTGCCAACGTTAAAAATAGAATGACCTCTGCGAGTCTCGGGAGAAGGTCGCGAATAAATGCGATCAATATGAAGGTTCGTCACGTAGCTAGATTATTATTGGGATTAAGAAATCTGTTAATCTAATAGGGATACAACGATATTGGTTAATTTAGAATAATTTGCATATCTATCATGACCTGTCTGGTAATTGATTTTGCTAGTTTCATCCTTACTTATTCAAGTGCGCGTTAACCTTGCTATGAAACCCGATAATGTCAAGAGGAGTGAGAGAGACACACAACATCACGAAACCTTGAATATTTCCGTTTGTCCCCCTGCATGCAAGGTCGCCCGGTCTGGCAATGTGCGCTTTTGTTCAGGAACATTTAATTTGTGTCCCATTTCCTTCCGCTCGGTATTTATTTCACAATATAAGTAAGTATGTCATCAACGCAAGAAGTCAAGGGGCACTTTAACACTGGCAAAATGTATTGAATTTTTGATAGGAACTTACCAGAGTGGGTGGGCACGCTGTGTAACAGGGATGGTCTCTTGCACGCTGCAACATCGGCTCAACTTTGTCTCTGGTGAAGTCACAAGTGTCAATATGTGCTCGAACAACATTTTCCAGAAGTCTTTTTTCGTCCTCCAGTTCAGCAGCAACGGCCTTATCCAAAGAACGCGAGTTTGAACTTTGTTGCATGGCAGCCAAAATCCGCGCTTTTTCCCTTTTGGGAACTCGACCAAACCGTACAGCTGTAAAGAATTGATATTATTAATTTTAAATGCAAACAAACTGCCTTGATAATGAATGTGCCTATGAAGGTGAAGGGCTTGTCCAGGTGTTTTATTTGGAGCATGCCAGCTGCTCTACATCTGTTATAATCCGTTGAAAAAAGTTACGAACGACTGGAGAAAGTATCCGCCTCGACAATATGAAAGATAGTTTGAAAACGCGGGAGAGAAATTTGCCTGCTTTCACACCGACGAAAGTGTTGTAGGTCAACGAAAGTGGTGCGATAACCAACAAAAAAAATTGAAAAATTGCAAAGACACATACGTGCATTGTGATAGTTGACCACTCCGTTAAGTATCCCTTTAAGGATAGGTAATTCTTCGCCCATTTTGAACCTTTTATTTGCACTTTCACCAGTCACATGTGCACGTAATTGGATCGGGCTACAATCGCGAAGCGCGCGACCTGGCATTCCCGAACTGAGTGAAGTAGTAACGAGTAGTGGCGCGAACTCTGCGTCCAGAGACAGGCGTAGCACCCACGGCCGCGACTCCCCTCTAACAAATCCCCACTCGCAGCGAACCTTCCCCTCCATCACCCTTGAACTTGAGCTGCTGCGTCCGCGTTGACTATCACGCTTTGACGCTAGCAGTGCTCGATAGCTCGAAGGGGGGCGCCAAGGCCGTCGTATGCCTCGCTATCACCGTCACCCACCTAGGGGACAACCCGCAGTTCTGGTCGCCCATTTGGCACCACCCCAACGCATGGAAAAACATTTAAATGGTGGACTGTTTCTATTTTGAATGTTGTAAACAAGCATGAGACATTTGCATAACAGTGAAATCCCAATACTCTCGAGTGGTATAGAGCGATAAAAATCATATTGATGACTCTTCTAGATTATTTTCTGTACTGATTGTAGTGTTTTAGGTAGCGAAAAATGTGGACTATTCGAGTTGAATGATGGAGTAATAATAATAACAGTCGTCGATGAAAATCCTCCCAATAATGAAGTTTACGACTCTAGAAGCATAAAAATGACTGATATGACATACCTATGATTCTTCATCAGTCAAATTAGATACAGAGTATTAAATTTTTGTGTTTTATAGTTCGATATAAAAAAATGTTTCTTACTCGTTATATTAATTTTAAAGCATTATCTGAAACTTCATAAAACATAAAGGGTGTCAATTGTTCAAAAAAATTCACCTAATAACTTTTTGGGCAGTGTAGGCTTCGCTATGGACCGCAAAAAGTTTAGCAGACTTTTACTCTTGCCATCTTACCTAAAAGATATCTCACCACCAAATAAGCTAATTGGCTTAATCAAGAAAAACCACTTATTTGGCCGATTTTGAATTGGTGTGAGCCACAATAAACCCTCGCGGTTTTCAGTCGAGGGTCAAATAGACCCAAATGAGCCTAATCTAGAAGAGCAATAATAAATTGTCTTAGGACAATGCTCGAGACAACGATTGAACCGATTCATAAAATTACTAATAATTAATATACGACCTTTTACGTAATATTTCGCCTATCAATAAAACCATTACATATCCGTTCTTTCAAAATCGTTTCATTTTTGTTACAATAATAGATATTCATCATCCAAGCATCACTATGTGAGATATTTAAATCATGTAAACAGACAAACATAACAAAATTTTCATATAGGTATTAATATTGAGAAAGAAATGTTTTTGGCTTTCTACTTCTCCAAATGTATACAAAAAAAATGTGGCAATGTTTTAAAGAAGGGAAGAAAGCAATTAATTTCAAAATAAACTCTTCACGAAGAAGTAACTTTCAGACACGAACTGGAAGAAAAACCCCTCTTTAAACAACCACATACTTTCATATTGTCACGATCAAATTATATGTATTTCTTTGCTTTCTTATCTACAACACCACTAAGTTAAATCGGCAATTTGAAAATAATTTTTGAAATTCTGTATATCAACAAAATTAATCATTCAATTAGATAGTACCAAAATGCAGTTCAATTTACAGTTTAAACGTAGCCATAACAAACATGTTTTTGTTTTTTGGCATGTCTTTCCCAAAAATTAGAAATACACCATTGCTTTTTTATATGATACCAAATTAGGTCTTTGGAACAAAATGATAAATCCAAATTCATTAGTCCTTTCACTATAAAATATGAATATGACCCTTTAGAAATGAAAAAATAATACTTTATACATATACTTATTGTTTTGGATATACTATTATTTTTTATACTAATGAAGCATTATAACATTCTCAAGAAAGGTAGATCAGTACACCTTTCTTTAGGAGAACACCTAAGCAAAAATTTGTAGCTTGTTTTTCCTTTTTTACTGACTTGATATGGAAATTAGTTATTACTATTTCTATTACTAGAATTTAATACAAATATAAAATAAAAATTAATACCTATATAATTAACCAAGCAGTTATCAGCTATCACGCCAATATTATTTAAATAAAACTGTTAATGTATTCATCTACCCATAGGGCAAGTGAAGTTGATATAAAAAAACATACCCTGAATAATAGTTAGCCGATGTCGAAGGAATTAATCATATTATTATTATTGGGTGACTTTCATCCCAAACGTTTTATATTTATTATACACCTCCCCCCCCCCCGCAATCCATATTGGCGGAAATAATTGAATTATGAACTCTGACTGGGGCAACCAGAGAATTAGTCTTTTTATTGTTTTTTTAGTTCTATCTCTGAATATATTTCAAATCAAATAAAGTATAATTTCAGTAACCAATCTTCGATCCGATGCGGAAACGAAAAAAATATCGGAAGACCTACTTTCGAGTGCCACAAGTAATTTTCATCTGACTGATTAGAAGTTGGAGCGTGCAACACAGTTTTTTGTAGGTGCGTGGGCGGGCTCTGACACAGAGGTTCTCTCGGAGCATGATTAATACAGAGACGGGGAGCGCAAGCGTTCGTTATTTTAGCGAGGTACAGGTTTTCGCCGCTAGGTCGCACCAGCTACCTTGAACGATGAACTGGACATATCGATATTTAAAGCGGTCGTTGGCGCTGTCGGGCTAGGAGATTACAAGCGTTAGAGAGTTGCATTAAATCAGATAATCTGTCTAGGAGCATGTCAGGAAAAAAATATATTTTCTTTAAGAACTAGTAGAATGAGTGAAAAAAGGACGGGTAGATATTTTTTTTTTGTAATCAGTCACTATGAAACTATTAAACGAAGAGTCGAAGAGAATCACTTACTGTTTCTTTGAGAAAATGAATTGATTCGAATTCATGAGTTGAAATAACGTCGTAATATTAATCAACACCAATCAGTTTTTTGAATAAATAATATAGAAAGTTGGTGCTGACACAGCAATTATTTTAGAGATCGTCGGCGGTTGGTCGGTAAAAATAAGTAAAATTTCTTTTCGACAATGGCAGAACTGTTTTATTCGCGTTACGAAACTAACTTTCTCCTGTGTGAGGAAGTTAGAAACGGCATGGCATGCGAACCTCAAAGCTTTCATTGAACTCGCTACCAATTACTTTCTACTAATCATCAAGCTCCGGAGTAAAAGTATATTCGACTCGGGGAAATGTTGCGAGATTTAGCAATCCTATCGACATTGCGAAAAATGGGATGGCTGAACGAAGTAAAAGTGCACGTTTGAATGTAGCACAACGATCTAGAGTTCA
The DNA here is from genome assembly GCA_015342145.1 of Leptinotarsa rubiginosa. Classification (NCBI taxonomy): domain Eukaryota; kingdom Metazoa; phylum Arthropoda; class Insecta; order Coleoptera; family Chrysomelidae; genus Leptinotarsa; species Leptinotarsa rubiginosa. The sequence continues at coordinate 7,697 of WOGL01000225.1, read as the reverse complement.
TGTCGGTTGATAGTTGTAGCACGCTAAGCGCCAGCAATGCAAAGTTGTGCAAATGGTGTTACAGTGACGGACTGGCAGGCAGGGAATCGTCAACTTTCGAAATTGACCAATCTCGGGGTAGTATGACCCAGTGTGCAAAGGGCATTCACCTCTAGCTGCCTGAACATTCTCGGTTGCTGCGCGTTGTAATTCTCGCTCGTAGGTCATTCACCTCGGGATCTAGATGACCTATATTCGCTAAAGGCGCGGAATCCCCAGTCCATTTAGCTTCATAACATCTTTAATTCTTCGATATTGTTTATTAAAGTTATGTTATAATAGACGTAGAACATCGTTCAACTGGCACACTCACTTTTTAAAAATAAAACATGAGACGAAGTGATTTTTTACTAAAACAAATGATATGTTTGGCGTTTCGAATAGCAAAATGATATTACTCACCATCTCTGCTCATCCCAACGGTAATGCACTTCTTCAGCCTGCAGTATTGACACCTATTCCTGTTGATCCTGAGTATGGCGCATTTCTGACTTTTGGTGCACGGCCTGTACTGTATTTTCTGTTGTATGCTGCGTCTGAAGAAACCCTGCGAAGAACACTCATTTTGAAGACAATCATCACTATCGGATTCAGAAGTACTACACGTTTCGTCGACACTAGGGACTTTCGGCCCTTGCGACACTAAAGACTCGGTACAATTCAACACAGCCATCATTATCGATATTACTTAAAAACTTATAAATAATTGAACATGTCAAGGATGAAAGGAACGTCGTTATTGAGCTCTGTATCACGACCAAACTGCCAGATATTCGAGCGAATACTGATGCCTAGCGCTCGAGTTTACCAGAGTTAACCAGTTGACCCAGTTCCCGGTTGTTCACCCGCCGAAGTAAACTTGCGAGGCCAGTTCAGTACGTGAAAGTGAGAGTAGATGTCTCTTTTCCACCCGCTGCCGAGCGAGTTTGTCGACAAAGACGGCGAGAGTTTCGTCACTCGCTGAGCATTAAGACTGTTGCCCCAACGTGGTGTACGAAATATTTTTGCGGGTTTTACATTCGTGGCGGGCTTCGAAATTTAGAGGGTACTTGCTAATTGTGCGAAAAATCGCGATTTTGGACCGTGAGTTGCGAATAGCCGAGGACGCTGGGTCATTGACCTCTCAGCGAAACTGGTGCAATTCGTATAATTACAAATAAAAACGTAAGTAGTAGAATAAACAATATTGAACTACTTCGCGTTTAGCGCGTCGAGTGAAAAGTAAAATAAAAATTAACGATGTGTCAACAAAGTTAACGGAAACTAGGCCAATATTTGGCGAAGATATAGAAGGGATATTAAGGTCAAAATGAATAACGACGCTCAAAGTAGTGCAGTGAGTGACACCGAATTGGGTTATCCGCCATTATTTTTGCGAATTATAAATGATTCAGAGGGGTTCATCGACCTCGCGGTAAACAAAAGTAGATGACTGGCCGGTCAAAGACTTCTCGCACCGATGCGATGCCTGAATATGGGTTTCTCGAATATTCTGACGTCACCGTTACACTGTTACGTCAATGGGTAAGCGGGGAGTTCCCGCTTTGCATCGTTTCAGTGTCAACGAACGTCGGTAATTATTCTTTTGTTTCGTTTTGTTAACCCGAACATTTTGAATGTTCTATGATTATTTTGCATGATACGGTTGTTTTGCGTCAGAAATGTGAAAATACTTTGGGTACAAAGGATATGCGCCTACCCGCGCCTGTTAAAGTTTCTTTTAGCTCAAGGCACCTCAATGACCAAAATTTTATTCTGCCGTGTTTCACGATTTTTTTACGGATTAAATAGATATTATAGAATGCACTGATCAAAATACATAAGTTTCCAGAAACCTAGTAGATACCAATTTTCTTTCTCAAAATGCTTATATCTACCAAGTTGAAAATCGATCAAAAAATGTCAGTGGAAAAAAAATTGGAGCATCCCTTATTATTCTTCGGAAGTTTTCGCGGATTGAATAGAAAAAAATGAAATGTTTTTCCCAAAATTAATATTTTTTCTTTTGTACATAATATGCTTTTCAAGATAGATACTATAATATTTGGGTCAATCCGCAAACGTTTTCGAAAAGTGTCAAGAACATAATATAGTGGTTTAAGTGACAGAATATTTATTTTGATAATATAACTTCAATATACCTACAATACCCATTTTGCAAAAAATCGATTAATAAATCAGATTTATTTTCCTACTACTACCTATTTGAAACACAATTTATATTTATTTTAATGAATTTTAAAATTACCAACAGAGTTGAATACTGTTAGGTGACAACGAGTGAAATCTAACAAAGAATGATATTCACAAAAAAATCGGAAAACTATCTTCACAAATCATTTTGGGCATCACCATACATAAAATTTTGTTTTATGTCTTCGGTTTTTTTATCATATCGACATAATTTTAGTTTTATTACCTAGTGATTTTTTTCTCGCTGATCTAGGATCGATTCATTTTTGTCGTATATTCATATTCCGTAGCAGTGAACTTCGAAGTAAATTTTGTAACTTCTGAAATATTTTATTATATTATTTATTGATCAGCAATTTTAAATTCTAAATTATCAATGCCTTCTACAATTTTCACTTTATATCAGATATTTTCATGAATTATAACTTTACTTGGGTCAGTGGTCAGTGTGAAAAAAATGGTGGTTTTATTTTAATTCTAGTTTTTGCTCTCAAATACTGATATTTATTTATAATTCTTGATATTATTGAACCAACTTTCAGTTCATGTCTAGTGTGTATCTATATTTTGTAAAAAGAATAGCATATATTCTCAAGATTTCACGGGGTCTTGTCCCAGCTCCCGTTTCACGAAAATATCTGAAGGTTGCTCGTAACAATAAGGTTGTTGGCAAAAAATAGTTTTTTGAAGCAAAACTCGCTTTCTTTACAGATCCTTTTTCAAAATGTTCATTCTCCACCTCATCTTCTTAGAAAAAATCCAATGTTAGCGTCCAGATAATTCCTCCCGAATTTACACTACAGAACGAAGCTATTCGCTTTTGTTTTTTACCAGCAAGTCTAGTATTCCGCAGGTCAACGTCCCACGATGTAGGTTGTCGTACTCGAGACCATTCGCATTGCATCATTGCGATAACGGTGACGGTAGCGCATGCGTTTACTTGGAGTTCATTGGCCCAAGCGAGCATTCCCGTATAATACACAAAGTTTGTTATTTGGGCCAACTCGACCCGGTTACTTTAATCTCTATTGCGAAATTGGACCTCGATTGGGCCCAGATTTCTCGCTGGCCTTCATTTTTACTAAATGCGAATTTAGTCGGCCGAAACAATATTCTGTTTCGCGAAGAAAGTTTATTATTTATGAAGTCAAGAGCTTTAATAATTGCAGTAACACAACTGTGGAGGAGAATAAAAATATATCTATCATGTAGGACCCAAATTTTGCGAAATTAAAGATTTGAAATTTAACGTATAAAACAATATTGGACGATATGTTCTATATTTACTAGCAAATAGTGTAAATGTGAGAGCAGATTATTAGCGAAGTTTACCAAAGTGAAGTTTATCAAAACAGGTTGGACAAATCGAAATGAAGAACGTAGTAGATTACTATAAGAGAATTAATTAACGATTAAAGGTCCCGGTATTGGGTTAAAGTAGGTTTTTTCGTTTATCAACCACCACGACATCCATGCAAAAGTGTAAGAACTCATTCATATCGTTTTTGAAAATAGCTGTAAGTTTTAAACTCGGAAATTTTCAAATTTTTTACCAAAACAGATAAAAAAAATTTGTTCTCATAATTGTGTTTCAAATTAGTTTATACGATGTAGATAAATTTGGGAAATTTTTTAAGGGCTCCCATCTAAAAACGATAGAACATTTACTAGATCTTTATACCGGGTGAGTGATATTTGGATGTGCAATTCGAGGCATTGAATGGGGATTTTGAAAAGGGTACGAATTATAATTATTAAGGGGTGGTACCATTAGCCTCCCACTTTTATAGATTTTCAAAAACTGTATGAGCTTTGTGTTGTCCCCCCAACTTCAGCAACAAATTCAGACCTACCTATATGTTTTATCTCATGCTTTCAAACGTTTAGGTCCACGTTTATCGATGCCATCTAATAAATGCCAAATTGAAAAATTCAGAAGATATGTGTTTCTAGCGGAGTGTTTAAAATCCATAATTGTAATCCAAAAAAATTTATCACAAAATGAATATCACTTTTTATACTCAAATGAATAATTCAAAATATTTATGCATAACCTGTAATATACAGGTTACCGTTGAAAGAGCTTTTTCAGCAGTGAAGCGACTTTATCGGCCTATACGGTTCCGGTTGATACCTAGGAACTTTGAAAAATTCTGATTTTGAAACAAAACTCTACCATTTAGTAAATCAGATTTTATTTTTCGTAAGCCAGAAATACATAAAGATATTTTGTTATTAATGCACACTACTGCAAACTCAAAATGGTCACTCATGATCAAAAATCATCAAATAATTCGTAAAATTCTCAAACAAAAATTTTGATAGTACGTGAAATAAATGTTTATTTTTAAATGAGATGTTCAAATTTATTGAATTTTTTCTCAGAGGGCTGAAATTGTATTGAGATAAATAACAACTAGATAAAACTACATTTACAAACTAAAATATGTTCAACAATAGGATATCACAATTCTTATGAACATTTGTTTATGATTCCAATTAATGCTAGCATTAACAAATTCAGATGTCTATTATTCAAAATCTTACTTGAACTGATAATCATAAATCTACCAAAATAGCAATATAAATAACAATCATTCCGGCCATCTAATATTATCTAATCAATGATGATATGACCATCTTCGTGTTCATTAAAAATTCTCTGACTCCAAAAAATCCATATTATTATATTAGGGCTCCGAAACACATTTATGAATTTTCAAAATTTCTAACATAGACTAATGACAACTCAATATTACAGAAATATTGTCCTGAAAGTTCAAAAAATTTATAAAAAAGTATACTAATCCGTATTCAAAAATCTAAGTTTGAAGTAACTTATGAAAAATAATGTTCCTATATTTTCTACAGTTCAAAACTTGCGAAGACAAATTGTAAACAGTTAATGCGAATATATGCAACTGAATAAGATATTAGTAGGTAAAAAAGTTTTAGTTTTCTATTCAAGATTTACGAATTGTTGTAAAGGTTATTAGAAAAAAATGTAGAAAGGGCAGACAGAGTTACTGAGTCAACCCCATAAAAGAGTTGGAAGGATTACTTTTATGAGGAACATAAAATCAAATAGAATTATAAATTTACCTACTTACAACAAAATGGGTACATTTTAATTATAAAAATTTATAACTTCATACAAATTTAAGTTGCAGGGTCAGCTATTTACATTTCATTATTGAATTAGTTAAAACACTACAGTCTGTGGTAGGTATATGGACTTTTAAATATAGAAGGTCGTATTGTCCAAAAAAGCAGCCACAATTTATCAAATGAAATTCAGAAAATTAAATGAAGAAAGACAAGTTTATAATATGAACATCCAAAAGTCATTATTTCACTAAAAATTGGGATATACAACAATGTACTTGTGATATGCATAAACAAATGAATCCGATCTTACGAAAATTTTTATCTAAGTTATTGAGTGTCCGAATTCATTTTTCGTTGAAGTAAAGAAGTTGGGTTAATTCCGGACCAGAAATATTGTGTGACAGACATGTACGTATACTCAAATGTAATTCTCTGTAGGTAATATAATCGAACGGTATCTACAAATGTCAATTGGCTACTCCTTCCTTATTGATTCAACTGTATCATAAACATCAGTCATAACAATAAAGTAATAAACCCACGCGCTCACATAAACCGCCGAACATGATTACGTCTTCTTCGTCGATGTAATGAACGCACGTCGCAGAGCACCGGGTACTTCCTTGTTCAAGATCAAAGATAACCCATCCATTCTATAGTTAGTAAGTGCAACGATCCTAACCTAATACCGTTACAAAAAGCCTGCAAAAGTCGGAGAAGGGGTAATCGACGTCTTAAAAAATTACGGTCGTTCACCTACGAGTCGATTCGCGATACGCCACCTGGTGGACCGAGCGCTCAACTAATTCGCACCGGTAAACAAATTTTACGAGGAATTTATAATGATCGTTTGTAAAATTTTTTAGAGTGAATGAACTTCGGTAAATGAGGTTTCGTTCCAGATATAGGTGCGAGCATAAAGAGAATGGTTTTTTGTTCGATGGTTCGACTTCAACAACAATGTTGTTTGTGTTGTTGTAGGTGAAAATATTATATAAAAGGCATACTGATATTTGGGTAAAATAAAAAGAAATAGGATTCAACTATGTTTGTGCACTTAATTGGTAACCGAAAGAGAGGCATATCAAACATTTCAATTCATAATAATCAGAAACACCCAATGATGTAATCGCTCCAGATTGACTGATTGGGTCAATATCATTGACTAAGAACGTATTTGAACACCTAATAAATCTAAAATCTGAAATAACGGTATAAAACCTCTCAGAAAGTTTAGTTTCAGAAATACTTTACTTATGGAAGTCTTTTCTGTTCTGTCTATTAAAATCTGTTTTCAGCTGTCGCTCCCCTACAAACGACAATTCTCAGAAGTCGAAACTTGCGCGAGCTAAAGACCAACGAGGTCTTACCTTTTAACGTGTGATTCCCAGCACTATTTATTTTCAACTTCGATTTTTTTCCTATTTGGGTACCCACCACATGTTTCTCTCTCTAACGTTTGATAACAGTTATATCTTTTATAGAAACCCAATATTATAATTGTCTACGTAGATAATTGGTGACGAGATGAATGAACTTTTCGTCATCAATTATATAAGGGAAGTTTTGACAGTATCAGTTAAGTTCCACTTCATATATGTCAAAATAAAAAAATATATATTTTTCTCACCATCATAAACTAGGTACCACTTTAGCAAATAATGAACACTTTGAAGTCTTTTCTGTGCCCTCATTATTTCTTTGGGAAAAATTAGGTCTGTTTTTTCAATGTCCTGCCTCTTTTCAGACTCCTTTTTTGTCAAATATATAAAAGCCGTCGAAAAAAATCAGAACGGATGTTGCAAAATAACACCCTTTCACTCAACCCCTTTCAAAATTTCCAATTTCTCACAAACCAGATTTCAAGTAATTTGAAAAGGGGTAGTACAGGTAGAAATAGAAATTAATGGCATAGACAGGTATAATTTTGCCAAAAATTGCGTTCGCCATCTGCCTCAATTCTTCAATCAAACCCTTCTTAATGGAAAAGGGTAGTAGGATCAAGATTTTTTGCTGGTCCCTCTCGCTATAATTTTTCTGTCAAGGGTTGCAGATGAAAGTAAAACGCAGGTGTCAATGCGGGCGGGTTCAGTCAGGTAAGCTGGTGACCTTGGCATGCCAGCGTGAGTTCATCATACTTTACAAGCTGACGACCCGCACGCGGCGTTGCCAGATTGTTAATAGTTCAGTATTTCATGATAAAATATTAATTTCAGTGTAATCACTGAGAAGATGAATTCATGTTTTTTATTAGGGCTGCGGAAAAAAGATTAGTATGATATCTTGGACTTCGGCTTTTCTTCAAAATCTTCTAATATATAAAAATGGATGTTTGTTGGTTGGTTGGTTGGTAAGTG
>WOGL01000224.1:0-17077 GCA_015342145.1 Leptinotarsa rubiginosa | reverse complement strand
ATATGCTGCATAAATATGTGATCTCCTGGACCCAAATGTCACGCAGGTAGCTATAGCTGCATCTGTGATAATTTTAGTAGTATTCTTGTGAACACGAGATGTATTAACCGAAATCACAAATGTGCGGCTGACTTCTGCTGATGGCTCCGTGCATTTGTACTTATTTTGGCAACCAAGTGTTGCCCATCTTCGCACTTGGCTGCACCATTTTGATGATGGGCCAAAAGTTCGAAACACGTGTCTATGGTTTGCCTTTTTTGAGTGCTATGTCTGATAAAATTAACTCATAGATTCATATTACGACACTCGATATGCTGCATAAATATGTGATCTCCTGGACCCAAATGTCACGCAGGTAGCTATAGCTGCATCTGTGATAATTTTAGTAGTATTCTTGTGAACACAAGATGTATTAACCGAAATCACAAATGTGCGGCTGACTTCTGCTGATGGCTTCGTGCATTTGTATTTATTTTGGCAACCAAGCGTTGTTCATCTTCGCACTTGGCTGCACCATTCTAATGATGGGCAAAAAATTCGAAACACATTTGTATGGTTTCCCTTATTTGAGTGCTATGTCTAATAAAATTAACTCATAGATTTATATCAAGACACTCGATATTCTTCATAACTGTATGATTTCCTGGACCTAAATTTCACGCAGGAGCTATAGCTGCCTCTGTGGCAATTTTAGTAGCATTGTTGTAAACACAAGATGTATTAACCGAAATCACGAATATGCGGCTGACTTCTGCTGATGGATCCGTGCAATTGTACCTCTTTTGGCATCTTCGTACTTGGCTGCACCATACTGATGATGGACCGAAAGCTCGAAACACGTGTCTATCGTTTGCCCTGTTTTGAGTGCTATGTCCAATAAAAATATCTTTTAGATTTACATCAAAACACTCAATTTTTTTCATATGTATCCATATTTACATTTCACATTATATTTACACTATCTTAAATATATTCATAACTCCAATAAAGAGTTAACAATTCAAATCTTCTTTCTAGATGAGTTTGTAGATTTGAAATGAATACTTGCTGGAGATTTATAGCATTTTGTGACGTAATGTGGTGCCATGATATTAGATTGACGTACACAAAAATGTTCATTTTACTATTTGAATTATTTTAGAACGATAATCGCTTTGCGGTTCATGGATATGTGAAATTCAACTAAAATTACTGCACAATCGAACCTTCTGTATTATTGAATTCTCAGCTCGAAAATTTCTTTCAAATCATATCATGAATTATCACGGAATCGCAAAACAAAAAGTAAAATGTTAAATGGAAAATCATTCAAACAGTTTCATCTGAACACGCTGTATTGTTATTTATTTGCTCGGCCACTCTAAAACAGTTGGACGCTTTCCAGAAACTAATTTTACCCGACTTATTTCATAATTCAAACTAATTTTCTGTGGATTATGAGTTAATATCAGAAAAAGAAATGTTATACTAGGAAAAATCCCGTCTTTAAATATTGTGCTTGTTGAAACTTCAATGACAATTATGAACTCCATTAATATTCGATACAGACATGAATGGATCGGTCACGATTTATTATCTCTTTTTGGCTGCTGTGATAAATCTAGCTGAATAAATTAGTTTACCAGGTGCGATATGAATTATTGAATTGAGGTAATAATTGTCAAGAGCTTCTTATTTTTTGTGATATCTGTTCTCAACGTCACATTGAATTGTTGTCACCTGGTTTTTCATCTTACATATAAAAGTAACATATCGAATATTTTATGAATGAACTAGTTCTAATAGCATTTACTCTAGATTAATGTTGCATTTTGAAATTCCTCAACATCTGCTCTGAAAGCAGATTTGAAATATATCAGTCTCTTCAATATCCTGATTTGATGATGATAGAAATAGTCAGCCCAATTTTCAAGAAGATCGGAGGAAGATCGGAGTTGACGTAAACAAGTAGTCATAGGGACGAGAACCGCTGTGTTGAAATCATCTGCAGTTTGTCAGTTTTTCTCAACCCTACTGAAAACATTCTATAAATTTGTGGCAATGATGATATTGCTCGTCAAAACCTCTAACTTTCTTCTTTTATTTTCTCAAAGTATTATTTATGATGATACAGTTACTGACATAACACATTTTAAATTCACATGCAATTAAAACTGGAATTAATTATAAACATTGGATAACGAAACAAAAATGGAAAAATGATGATATTTTGGTGGACCAACAGACGAAAAAAAAACTTTTGTCACTTCTAAGTAAGGATATCTCTACGTCACCATTTCTGCCCATCCTTCGATTGGACCCTGAACTATTTTTGAGAATATATTTACATAAATGTGTACATATATAGGAAGTCCCAATAAAACATTTACAATGCTAAAATGCATAACAAATTACGGAAATTTTGAATATTCTAGCAATAAAGTATACAAAACATACATAAGGCAATCGTTCTGTTTACGTTACACACGATTTATGAGTCGCATATATGATATAGATTATTGACAATGGAGAATTTGAAAACACACTATAGTTTTTAATTAGTATAGAAAATTCATTACTTTTGGTAAGATGTCATTTATCTGAGATTGACCATAAGATGCTGATATTGGGAAACGGATGATAGAAAGAATAACTTTCGAACAGAGCTTGAAATAATTCACTTGAAACTAATATTGATTTCATGTGGGCAAAGTAAATGCAATTATAAAAATTTTCTTCATTCTTGTACACGTGAGACTTTTGTCCACAATCGCGTTTCTGATCAAAAATAAAATGTTCATTTAATTTTACACTCAGCCGATGAACTCTCGATTTTTTTCAGTTCAATGATATGTTTTTTGTTGAGATATCCCATACTTTTTCAGTGAAGTGATCTTATGAATGATTTGTCTACCATATTCGATACAAACAAACCTCTCTGCAGCAAAAATCCTCTCGCCAACACTAGCGAGCAATCTATCTCGTGTAACAAGCTACTTTTAGCCTGTCCTCTATTTTTACTAAGCACTTTGTTCAATCGCCTCGCGTATTTGCAACATTTTCCTCTGCACAAACGATATTTTCCAGTACCTATCCAATGAACCATTTGAAATCAATTCAACAACCTTGACGTCATCACAATCGTTTTGAAATATTAAGTTGCTAACGAGTTCCTTGGATAAATAACTTATGAAAGAAACATTTCCTCTATCTGTACGATATAACCTAATTTTAAAGTTTTATATTTAGAACCGAAATTTGAATGTTGCAGCGGTGAAATATTGCGTCACCGACAAGAGAAAAACAACACAAATAACGATTGAAACACACACACATGTACGTTATCGATAAAAACAAATCAATCACATCCAGAATGTTATTTATTCAACATTAGTAGGTGATACAGCGATATTAGTCCAAATATCTAATTCACATCACATCAAGACTCACCGTCGTCTCCAACAAATTCTTGCAGGTGTTTCGGCAACGCTTTCGCCTCCTTCAGCTTCTCGCCGTCGATCACCAACACAGGATCTCCTTCTTCCACAAGCGTGACACTGCCGTCTCTGTCCAAACTCTTCACTTTCTCCAACTTCCCTTCTTTTTGCTTCTGCTTCACTTTGTCCATGAACTCATCCTCAATCAGGATGGGATGAACAATTTCCTTAGCTCCGGCTTTGTCGCCGACCGGATTCAAGTCCTTGGATGAGGTAACCTTGATGACCTTATGCTGCTTACGCTCCTCTCGCTCCGCGAACTTGTCCATGTACTCCTCGTACATTTGCTGTCGGAAAATTTCAGTGGGGATGGCAGGCATGGAGTGCCTTTGTCTGTTTTCAGCGAAGTCACCCTTGCGAGAGAAGTAGAAGTCTTCCGCTTGAAACTCCCTCAAGGGTTCCATTTCGGTATTCAACAACCTCTTTTCCTCCTCTAACTGTTCAAGCTGCCGCTGAATTTCTCTTTCCTTCTCCTGGATGTAGAGCAATTGTTTCTCGTAGAGAACCTGAGGGAGAGAGGTGCGTCGACGAGGTGCTGCAGGCGTGGACTGCATACCAAAGTAGCTCCTCAGGTTATTTTCGGGAACAGCTGAAGCAGCGCTCAAATTGCTTTCACTCATGCTCTTATTTCTGGCTAAATTCAGCCATTCCGATAGATCTTTGGCATGCAGCCTTGCTGTCTCTCTTGGCAACGTTGAGGCCACCTTTGGTGCCTTTTCTACGAAATATATGTAGTTACTGTCTTCCACAGTTGTGGAAGGTTCCTCCTTTATGATGGTCAGCAGCCTGTTGCATCCAGGACTACTCAGGTTTGTGTCCTCTATTTGCTTGACTTTCTCCTGGCTATATTCTGTGTGGACGTCTGGAATCTTCTCAATCCCCTTTTCTTGCCCTTTCTGTGGCAAAAGGTCACCACCAGAAGCCAAACCAAACCAATTCCTTTTTATCGGCATTTGTCTTTGTTTCATTTTGTCTTCAGCAAAAGCAGTTGAGGACTGGGAGAAATCCTCGTCCTTCAGATCTAACCAATCTTTTTGTATTGGTATAACAATTTCTTTACTTTTGGGACTTGCTTTCTCGATGACGATTGGTATATCCCTTTCCACTTCGAGTTGAATTGGAATGATTGTTTCTCTAGAAGTTACTTCGTGAATATAAAATTTTTGTCTTTGACCTGTATCTGCTGTTTTGGTGGTTTCAACATTCAAACTACTCTGCTGCTTGGATTGGTCTTCTTTTGTCTGACTCAGATCTTTCAACAGTGAATCACTTTTGTCTTTCTCACCCCCTATGGTACCCCCACTTAAAAAACTATCCCTCACAGTCGTTTTCGTCGATTCTTCAGTACTTTCCTTCTGTTCCTGTTTCCTTTCCTCTTCGGAAGGCAAGCGTTTTTGGGATTTTTGGACTGAAAGGTTATAAGAACAATTATTAACGTCTGTATTTGTAGTACTTGTGAAGTGTGCTATAGGGACTATCTGAGGTAAAAGGGTACTGGGAAGGGATCTAGTGAAGGAATCTATGTGCTTGGAGACTTCAGCCAGCTCTTGTAGCATCTCTTTGCCATGGGGAAGCGTCAGTAGGAACTTTAAACATAGCTCTCGGAGAGTAAGTGGTTGGGTGTAACTAGTTTCATCTTCTTCTCTTGATAAAATCTCAATTATAGAGGATGTTGATGGATTATACTTGGCGGTACATAGGGAGCTCTCTCTGCTCGAACTTCTGCTGCTGGAAGAAGATCTAGATGGGGGTGGGGGTGTTATGACATTTGTATATACTTCACTGGTTTCCACATTGGGGTCCAGTTTGATTTTCTGGTCTAGAATAGTATCTTCGGGTTTGGTATTCAGATCTGTATCAGCATACTTCGTGTACTGAGATTTTTGAGTTTCTACAGCACAGCTGAGAACATCAGGTTGTAGGGAACCTTCAACTGCCTCCGGTACCAGTATATTTTTATACTTGGGTGACAAGTTTTCTGGTGTAGGAGGTGGAGTAAGTTGGGACAAGAGCATTATTGTCTGATTTTCTTCGACCTTGTCAGTTTTCAATGTGAAGCTATATTGCGTCGAGCAGGTGCTTTGAGTGGTTTCATTGCACCCGGAAACTTCTTGAAGCTCGCAACTCTCGTTGAGATGATCACTTTTGACTGTGTTGCCGTATTGTTTGTTACTAGTTTCTGAATGACCAGTTTCTGCTTCATCTTCAGAGTCTCCTTTATCATTCTGTCCAGCTTCCAACTCGTAGCTGTCACTACTTCTACTTTCCACTTCTTCTGGAGAGTCGGTACCAGACGAAGTAAGGAAAACTACCTCCACAGTAGACGCTGAGGCTTCTTCGGTTCTAACAGTACTGTAGTAACCCTCAGACATTGACGGGTTTTCCAAGATTTTTGCATCAACTAAGACGGCAGGAGCCTGCTCCACGGGAGCGGAGAATTTTGGAGGTAAAGCCTGCCTCCTTTGCCTGCTAGTCCTGGAAGGAACTTTTGGAGGCACATCAAGTTCTGGCGTTCCTTGTTTCAAATGCCTGGTGAGACTTGGCTGCTCCTTGTCGCTGTCTTTGTCGCTTGCTTCTTCACTTATAGCGTCCAAGAACCTAGAGTTCTGACTAAGTGGGGTGAAGTATTGCTCCAATGCAGCTCTCTTCTTGGCTTTGCGTTGTTTTATACTTTCTACGGTGCTCTTCTCGTAGATTTGTAATGCTGCTTCTTCAGGACCGTTCACCAGGTTCAGACTTTCTAGAAAGTTTCGCAGCGATTTTTCCTCCTCGGGGGATATCAGAGTGACTTGTTCCGTGCTGTAACCTTCCAGAGGTAGGGTGAAAGTGCTCATCGAGCCTTGGAGAGGGGTTGAAGTCGCTGCTAAGCTCATGGTTTCTTCCCATTCCACCTCGCTTTCAGATGCTTCTGAAACTATGGCTTGAGTGTCTTTTTCTTTGTCTTCTGCCTCGCTAGTTTCTGAGACTTCTTGTATTTTCACCATGTCGTCATCGTCGAGGCTTCTGCTCTTCACAGGCTTGGCTTTGGTGGACTTTTTAACGAGTTCAGCTGGTGATTGAACTAGGTATTCTTCTTGAAGGATTTTACAGGGTTCTAGCACTAGTTTACTATCACAGAACGTTTGAGTATTTTGGCTATTATCGTGCGTCTTACGATTTTTTCTCCGCTGCCTGCGTCTTTGCGACTTCGAGCTGGTTTGGGTGTCGCTCATGTTTTCTAGTGCTGTTTCTTTATCGGACGTCACGTCACAGGTTCCTGTACGGGAATTCCGAATTGATACAGGGATGCGGGATTGACGAAGGTAAACATCGATGGAAGAGTGAGAAGCGACACAGCGAGAAGAACGGTTCGATGTGTTACTGGTGTTATTTTTGAGAATTTCGAGAGGGCAATCTAATCTTTTGAGATAATGCGCAATGAACGTGATAATTGATCGTATACATGAGTTTCATGAATATTTATTCTGGAGAAACAGTGATATACTGGGTGGACATTCTTTTCAGAAATTATTTTTGATGAGGATTCGATATAATGTAAGTTTCGATGGGGAATAATTCAACAATGTAGAATAAGCTAATTGTACGGAATTTGTTTGTAGATATATTTAACTGAAATGATTATGTCACCAAAATTACCCTTTTAATTTTGTTTATATCACTACATAGTATGAAACAAAGTCGATTTCCGCTGTCTGTCCCTATGTATGCTTAGATCTTTAAAACTACGCAACGGATTTTGATGCGGGATTTTTAATAGATAGTATTGATCCAAGAGGAAAGTTTATATGTATATAACATGCATAATATAGTAGAAAACCACTGATAATTTCAGAGTTTTCCAATGTAATGTCGTAAATAAACTGATACAATTTGTATAGAATTGAAAATATCAAATATACTTGATGACTTTTTGGAACGTATATTTTGGCAAGTAAACAAACTCAAATGTTTTCAAATAGCAACCAGTGGGCTCATCCATCATACAGGAACAATATTCATTCTGCAACACCCCCACTTGATGAGGAGCCCAATACAGAAGTAGAAATCCCCATGTGAGATCTTCACCACTCGTGTTTTCTTCTGTTGACTGCTTTTGTTAAATCTGCAACCATTTTGTAGGTGGAAACTTTTGTGACGATAATTTTTTTATTTCTGACAGCTTCTCTGACAAAATGGTGCTGAACATCAATATGTTTAGTTCTAGCGTGATGAGAAGCATTTTTTGACAGATCTATTGCACTCTTGTTATCACAATATATGGTGATTGGATACTTTGTCTCAGTTAGTTGAATTTCTTCAATAATTTGATGCAACCACTGAGCTTCTTGTGTTGCATGAGAGAGCGCAACGTACTCCGCTTCAGTTGTAGATCTTGCAACGGTTTGTTGTTTTTTACTCAACCAGCTGATCACGCCATTTGCGAATTTGAAAATATATCCACTGGTTGATTTCCTATCATCTCTGTCATCTGCATAATCAGCATCGGAATAACCATGTATTCTACTGTCTTTACCGCTCGAATAAATGAGTTTCATATTTTTCGTACCTTGAAGATATCTAAAAATTCTTTTGACAGCTGTCCAATGTTCTGGTCCTGGGTTTGAGTTGAATTTGCTCAGAGCCCCCACTGCAAATGCTATATCAGGTCTAGTAGATTGAGCAGCATATAATAAACTTCCAATAGCCATCTGGTATGGCACATTCTTCATCATCTCATTTTCTTCAACATTTGAAGGACACATGAATAGGCTGAGTTTTTTGCCAACTTCTAAAGGGGTTGAAACTGGTTTGCACTCAGTCATGTTAAATTTCTGCAAAATTTGGTTAATATAAGCTTCCTGATCCAAAAATATTTGCCCAGACTGTCTGTTTCTTGTGATATGAATACCCAAACAGTAACTGGCTTCACCAAGGTCCTTCATTTCAAACTTTTTC
Organism: Leptinotarsa rubiginosa; assembly: GCA_015342145.1. NCBI lineage: Eukaryota > Metazoa > Arthropoda > Insecta > Coleoptera > Chrysomelidae > Leptinotarsa > Leptinotarsa rubiginosa. The sequence goes on along the minus strand of WOGL01000224.1, from coordinate 8,666 downwards.
ATGAGTTCTTCTTCAAACCATTTATGTGTGTCATTGTCATTTGAAAATAAGAGGAGGTCATCCACATAAATGGCTACTATTATGATTTTTTCTTTTTTGAAATGATAATACACACAAACGTCAAAATTAGCTTGAAGTAAACCAATGCTTTTCATTTCTTTATCCAATTTTTGGTTCCAAAGACGGCTGGACTGTTTTAAGCCGTACAACGCTTTTCGTAGTCTACACACTTTCTTGATTCCGTCGCATTTCTCTTCAAAACCTTCAGGCTGCTCCATATATATTTCATCATCTATTAATTCTGGTTGAAGGAATGCCGTTACAGCATCCATTTGATGAATATTCCAGTTATTCAAAGCTGCCAATGCTAACAGAAAACGGAGTGTTGTACCTTTAACAACGGGAGAAAATGTTTCTTCAAAATCCAAACCATAAATTTGGGAACATCCTTTGGCGACAAGACGAGCTTTGTATTTTAATACTTTTCCATCTCCATTTTTTTTGTTTTGAAAATCCATTTACATGTAATTCGTTTTTTGTTTTCGGGAAGAATTACGAGCTCCCAGGTTTTATTTTTTACTAGAGATGAATATTCTTCTTGCATCGCTCTTATCCATTGCTCAGAATCACTTCTATTGAGAGCTTCATGAACATTTTTTGGTTCGTTAACTGCCTCCATTATCATGACAGCTTGCATGACATAATCATTGAATTTTTCTGGCAGTTTTCGTTCTCGTAAAAAGTACCTGTTTTCTGGTTGCTTGGATACGTTTTCTACGTTTATTGGTTCATTTCGGCAATCATTAGTATCACATACTGGACGTTGCTTGATTTCTCCATTAGTTTCTTGGTTTGCTCGTTCATTTTCAATAAGAATATCTTCAGATTGCGGTTTTTTTATTTCTGTAGGATATGTCTCGGAAATATTGTCATCACAATATGCTTCTTCAAACACGTTTCCCGAAGAATGAAGACTAGTTGATGCCATTTTTTGTTCGTCAAAAATAACATCACGCGCCTTACGTACATCCTGTGTTTTCATATTTATCAGCCGGTATGCCTTGGAATCTTCGCAATAACCTACAAACACGTAGTTTTGTGTTTTAGAGTCAAATTTTGTTCTCTTCACTTTGGGTATGTGAGCATACGCGACACAGCCGAAAATTCGTAGATTTTCCAGATTTGGTTTTCGTCCGCTCCACGCTTCTTCTGGGGTTTTGCCATGAACTGCAATAGTAGGACTTCTGTTTTTCAGATAACAAGCCGTATTAATTGCTTCTGCCCAATATTCTTTAGATAAATTTGCATCTTGCAACATTGAACGAGCCTTTTCAACTAGAGTTCTGTTTATCCTCTCCGCTACACCATTTTGTTCTGGCGTGTATTCAACTGTTGTTTGATGTTGAATACCTTTTTGGCGTAAATATTCTTGAAAATTTCGGTTTACATACTCAGTTCCATTATCAGTTCTAATAGCGGCGATTTTATTACCCGTACTTGTTTCAACCTTTGCTGAAAATTCTTTAAATTTTTTTAACACCTCATTTTTGTTAATCAGGAAATAAACGAATGTTTTTCGGGTAAAATCATCAGTAAATGTGAGAAAGTATAATTTTTTCCCAATTGATTTTTCTGGCATCGGTCCGCAAATATCCGAATGGATGAGTTCCAATTTTCTACTGGCTCTTATAGCCTTACCTTTCGGAAATGGTTTTCTAGTTTGTTTTCCTTGAATACAACTGTCACACAATTTTTCACTGTGACATTTATCAAAACAGAGACCTTCGGCAAATCCATTTTGTAGTAACTTCATACCACCAGCACTCAAATGTCCTAGTCTTCGGTGCCAAATATCATAAGACAAACATTTTTGTGATTGTGTATAACACATTATTTCTTCACGTTGGTGTATGCAATCCAATTTATAAAGCCCACTTTCAGTTAAATTTGCAACTGCTATAACTTTTCCTGTAGAAATGTTTGATATTTGACATATGTCATTCTCAAAGGTAGTTTTCAATCCTTTTCTTCCTAACTGTCGGCATGAAATTAAATTAAATTTAAGTCCAGGTGCATATCTTATGTCACGGATTGGAGTTTTGACTTCATATCCATTGACATTCAAAAGAACAGTAGTTTCACCAATTTCTTCTATATCAAACTTCTCTCCAGATGCAGTAACTATTGTATCTTGATTTTCAACTGCTTTGAGGTTTTTGAGCCAATCTTTTCTGCCAGTAACGTGAACAGATGCTCCTGAATCAATATACCAGTCATTTGGGTTGAGATTTCCAATACCAAGGACTGAAGAATGTATAATCAAACCGGATTCATTAATGTGAGCTACATTCGTCTTTTCACTTCTTTTCGAGTATCTACAGTCTTTTGACAGATGACCTACTCTATGACAGATGTAACATTTTCCCTTGAACATTTTTTTAACTGGTCCTTTCTTCATTAGGAAGGCGGGTTCTTTCTTGCTGTTTTCAAATTTGACTGCTTCTGCAGAAAGACGTTCTTTTACCAAGTCTGTTGTAAGTTGAGCACCACAATTTTCCAAAGCCATGATTAACGGTTTGTAATAATCCGGAAGACTTACAAAGATAAGTGCAGCTAAGACACCATCTTTTATTTCGTGGTCGATTGCTTTGAGTTGTTGAGCTAACTTTACTTTTTTAGAAAGGTAATCATCCATGCCTCTACAGTCATTGTACTTTATCATTACCAATTGTTCGATTAAAGCAGCAACTCTTGAAAATCCTTTGGGTTCAAAGATTTTAGCTAAGCGATCCCACACTTCTTTGCCTGTTTTCAATTCCCTTAGTTCAGTGTAGATATGAGTTTTCACACCAGACACTATGGATGCAAGTGCTCGTTTACTTTTACCTTCAAAACCGGCTTCTTTGTCATCTTTTGTTCCATCTACATATTCCAACAGTTCGCAATTGATGAGATGAATTTCCATGGCGTACTTCCAGTCGATATAATTTTCACTTCCCTCGAGTTTTTCGAAAGAGGCTGAGACGGCAGTATTTGATATGGACATTTTATCAGGAACAGGTATTTGAAACTTATTCTGCCTTCTAATTGCAGTACAAGTACAACAGAAATGTTCAAATGTTTTCAAATAACAACCACAACATAGTTATATACAGTGTGCTCATCCATCATACAGGAACAATCTTCATTCTGCAACACAATTGCAGTAATAATTGATGGTCATTATATTATAACAACTTTGAAAAATTTTGAAAATATTTCAATTTTGAGATATTACATAAACAGTATCCATCACAAAATTGCTATGAAACGTAACGGTCCGTATTTGAAATTTCAAAGTTGAGTTTCTAAGTGCTCCAAGTCGAACATGTATGAAATTTTTCTGATCATAGAATGTTTGTTCAATAAAAGTTTCTGTAACAAAGTTTGAACATTTCTGCAGTATTACTGCAAATGAAGAAGATGCAGCAAAAACTGAATATTTGGTTTTTCCCGTTTATTGTCGGTACCAAAAAACTAGAGTTGATTTTTAGGTATCATTCATTAGTACTCAAAAATAAACAACTTCAATTCAACTTCCTCTCAATTTTTCAATGTTTTATAGATGTTATAGATGTTTTGAGTAGATTCGAAATTGAATAGAAGTAATCAATAAAAAACGTAAGTTTTTTCAGTATTTTTTCTAATAATTGAAGGTGAAACTGGAACCTCTGGCAAAAAATTTATCCGAAACAAGTATTTTTCCAAATCACCAGAAATGCAATACTCTTCTCGATGCGCCTTGCAACAACCAAATTGGCGTCTTCAGTTTTTTCATCATCTGAAGACGCCAATATGGTTGGTAAAACTCGTGTGTAAATAATCATGATAATAATGAAAATAATAAAGTCTGTTATTCATGTCTCACTGCGCTTGCTCAGGGCACATGATTCTAAGACCCAAAGATCACTTACCCCACAGTGTGAGGAGTGGTCGTTAGTTGATAATGCTGGTGCGCTCCCGAACGTATTGAGGCTTCGGGGAATAGGACCTGATCAGCAAATACTACGATGATAGTAATAATAATGATTATAATATAACAAAGTTGCTGCAACAAATATGCTTGACGTTCCAATCTTACTTTACTCTTTTGGAGTGGTGAAGTGAACTAGGGCGGAGCTGTATCAACTCGGCGTTAAGACCTGAAAAATGATGCATCTCTATTGGATTTTGTATACCAAATCGTCTGTTCCACTGTTGTACTTTCCCCGACAACAGGGAGGCCGTGGACTTTTGAGTTTGGAGTGTCTACATAACAGAATGGTACTGGATATAGCCTGTAAAGTCGTCAGGATCCCCTTCTCTGCATGGTCCGTGACCATAAGAGAGCACGAATTGGAGCGTTTCTCTTTAGGGCAGGTGCCCGAGCAGCTGATGAACTTGGTTTAGTTTTCGACACTGAACGAGGTGATCGCAACTCGTGTCACCGAGATGGAACCCTTTCAGCAATAGGCTTATATGAAAACCGCAGAGATCACCCCACTTCTGCGGCAACACGGATTAGCCAATGAAGAGGGTCTTCTTCAATAACACTGAAGACTTCGGCTCATCAAAGTGCCTGACTTTCGCTTTTCTCAGATCGAGTGGGCTGAGGTCAGAAACTGAGGGGTTCATTATGGGCTGCCAGCATGATGTCTTCAACACCTTAGTCTACCGCAGTGAGTGGTGTAGAGGTTCCTTACACAAGGTGCAGGGCCTGCCGCGAGGCGTTCGAGACCTTAATGCATTCGCTGTCAGCATCTCTATCATATGCGGTCTTGGCCTATAACCATCGACATAACGCGGCTCTGAAAGTGCTTTATTACCTATGGCACTCTTATGGTATTGACGAGACACCGGTGTTGCCCTACGCTCCGGAGGATATTAAATCCGTTATGGGAAACGAGAAGTACCGAATACATTGAAACTGTCCGTTTCCCACCCTCAGGCTCATACAAGCTAATAAGCCTGATGTAGTCCTTCAGGACCAACAGATCAAGGTGATATTTGTCGTGGAGTTTTCTGCTCCTGGTGAGACTAATATCGTCCAATAAAAAATGGAAAAACGGATAAAATACCGAGATTTCCTCTGCGAACTCCGCAGACTCTATACAGACCACTCAGTCAAGATGATTGTTCTGATTATTGGAGTCCTTGATGAATTCATACTCTTTCTACTCTCGAATCTCAAAATCATACCGGCTTGCCGCTCTAAGGCAGAAATATTAGCCGGACAGATGCAGAAGGTTGTCATTTTTGGCTCACTTCGGGGTGTGGGGGGTGTCGTTGGTTATAATGATGGCGCGCCTTCCCGAATGTATCGAGTCTTCGGAGGATAGGGCCTGACCAGCGCATACTACGGTAATAATAATGATTATAATTGTAATCATCTGAATTATTTCCACTTTCGAAATAATACAATAAATATAAGGTTTTAAGATCAACATATGGGCGAAGTTCATTATCTGTTGTATAAACACGACAGAAAATATTCTTCTACTTAACCCTAAACAATCTATACAATCTGTACACTCTATACTCTATAGAAACCATCAAGTTCTTGGGTTTTACTTTGGATAGTAAGCTTACATGGAGAGCACACATTACGACGGTATGTTCAAAACTAAGCACTACATGCTAAATATTTATATTTGGGATAGTTCACTTCACTCCGAAATATGGCGTGATCTTGGAAAGGGCATTTGTATCTCAAAAAAGGATAATATGAACAATATGTTATGCTCATCAAACTACAACATGTAAACTTTTATTCAAGAATCTCCAAATACTAACCCTTCCATGTTTGTATATTCTTGAGCTGATTATGTGCATTGAAAGAAACCAAAATGAACTGATGAGGAATGAGGATACCACGAACGAAGAAAGACTTGGACAACCCTATGCGAGGTTATCAGTCTGTAGAAATTCACCAAAGCACATTGGTATCGAATGTTTAAATAAAATAAGAGATATATTAGTTGCCGATCTGATAAATATGAAACTGCTTGTTGTATGTAGGTATGATTTTTTTGTTCTGTTTTGCGATTATACCTCAACGATTTTTTTACTACTCTGATAAGTTTTATAGAGGTGTGTATGTATGATTCCTTGTATTATCTTCAATTTATGAAAAAATCCTATTATTATTGAATGATTCACCCTCGAACTCATCACAGAAGTCCATTAGAAACACATTTTCCTCACCAGAAGTTTTTTCAATAGATTCATTTTGCACCTAGGTCCCAAACCCCACTAATCGAGTCATAATAGGAAACTGAATCCAATCATCATTTCTCAACATTAAGTATTCGAAAACAATAACATAAGCATCAGAGAAAATCGAATTCTGGCACTGGCCCTGATTATATAATGTAGCTATAGCTTTTTTTTCAGATTCGCCTAATGAAATCGAATCGATTGCATCATTCCTAGTCTTTTTTCGTTCCCGTTCAACCAATCTATTTAAATCTATTGTTCGAGTGGCTGTTCATCTACATAAACATGGAATGACTGTTTCAGAGCTGTGATTGATATATGAAATGAAAATAGAGTAAATATTCCACCCAAAAAAGAATGGTCTCGAACGAAATTTATAAACGAACGGTGGTGGAATATGAAATAGAGGCGGGATTAGATTTATAACCGATAGAACCTGCAAAAGGCCTGAACAAAGCACACTCGATAAATTTTATTTTCTTTCCGATTCACATAATACCACTACATAATTTCCATTTTTATTTGATTGCCTTATTTTATAACAATAAAACCGGGTTTGATGCGCTGGTAAAAAATCTGTTTTTGTACTATTCATTGTCTAGTGTAATAGATCAAGTTATCTACATATCCGTTAACTCATTTCTGATACTGAACAATTATTGTAATCCAAAGATAACATAATTTTTTGAAATTCAATAATACAGTTTATTGTACGATTTCCACTATAAAGGGTTTTACAAAAACCGCGACACGTGTTTCGCTATACAATAGCTTTCTCAAGCGTTAATAATGATACCAGATGGATAGATGGATAGGAATAGAAAAATACAGTACAGCAAAAGGGACGTTACCAACATGTATCGCAACTTATTTTTGAACTCCACTACATTGAATTTCAAATTCTGGACTCGGATATTCGTGATACGTGTCACGTTTTTGTAAAATCCTTTATAGTGAAAATTATACAATGAACTGTATTAATGAGTTCTAATATTGATTCTCATCAAGTATCAGCCAGTTAGTTCTATTCAATTATTTTTTGAGCTCATAAAGAGAAAAATACAAATTTCAAATACAAATTCAATATGATCAAAACACGCAAGATGAGCCATCAATAATATACCTCAAAACAGAAATGCCCAAAATATTATTTTTCGCAAAAATACAAAGAGACGTCATGTTTGTGAGGAAAACAAATTTTATCCAAAAACCATTGCAAACCCTTTCACCGTCTAAGCGAGTCACCCTCTATTTTTTTTTTTTCATTAGAAAGCCGGCATGATAGTATCTCTTTGATTCGCTTTTGTGAATTGGACCATTCGTTCAGCAGATATGATCGAATTGATTTTTCGAAACATGCTAAACCCCAACAGTGTTTACCTATAAACATCCCGTATTGATCTAGTAGATGTTGAAAATAATATAGGTCAACCTCCATACAATAATAATGGTTTTCGTCGAATCTTTGTATTTTTGGGTCAATCTACATAAGTATCACCTGTTGAATTTCCAGGAAGAAAAAACAAAGGGAGGGCTTTTCAAAAGTAATAATAATAATAATAATTTTTATTCCAGGTTATAATAATAACCAGGGCATCAGAATGTCATAACTTACGTTATCTTTCTACTCATGAATTCTAATATGTCATAGTAACATTCATTACATAGAAAGTTTCTTTTTCTTTTGAAAACATTGACGTTGTCTTCCAATCTTATACAGGCACGCAGATGGTTTAGAAATTGAATTCCTCTGTATATTGGGCTTCTCTCATACAGACTAGTTCCATGTTTGGTAGGCCTAATAAGGTTTGAGGATCGAGTTGAGTAGTCGTGATAATCAGAGTTGAGAGAAAAGTTATGATAATTACGTTTTGCATATAGAATGCATTTGTAGATGTAAATAGAGTAAAATGTTAGAATTTCATGTTCTTTGAAATGATTAACGACATGTTTCTCTATAGTCTAGGCCGAACATTAATCGTCTCTTTTGAGAGACGAAGACTCTGGACCCTGGATGCTCACACTGCATCACCCTATAGAATAATATTATAAGAAATTTAAGAATAAACAATAGCATCGTAAATGCTGATCAACTGACTCGTCACAAAAATATTTTTCAGTTGCATTATAGCAAAGTAACTACTATTCAATTTCTTGCAAATGTGATTGACATTGCTGTTCCATCCCATATTATTGTCGACAAATACTCCTAGAAATTTGGTGGATTTCGCGAAAGGGACTTCACTATCATTTACTGAGATTTTACTATTCTCGGACATTTCTTTTCTGGTGAAAAAGTGCATACAAATTGTTTTAGCAGAATTTACCATGAGACAATTTCTCCCACACCACGTGGTAAATTCCTTTGCCAGTATATTAATTTTTGCAATGAGCTCTTCAGACGTTTCTGCTTCCGTTGCTAAAGTGGTATC
>WOGL01000223.1:0-17112 GCA_015342145.1 Leptinotarsa rubiginosa | reverse complement strand
GTCGAGTGCAAAAATATCAGTTTGGTGTTAGGGCAATTGATCTCTAAAAAAGTTATTCAACTTTCACACCAAAGGTTCCAATCTCATCGTTATACCTAATTCATATGTCAAAAACTCGCAAAACAAACTCAAAATTCTTAAAACAAGCCAAAATCAAACATCCAGAGCTACAGCTACAGAGAAACTACAGCTGTTTAAATGTTAAACTGTCGCCTTAATCTCTCGCCCTCTAGCGCCCTCTGACGGCCTCGCCGAAGTGCCCTTACGTAAAAAAGGTGCTTACCTATTCAAAATTGAAATCGGTATTTGTGAACATACTATCATTTGACTTAATTTTATCACAGATCATCATTATAAGATACAAGCTGACCGGATCAAGTCGCTAGTATCATCATAAATGTACAACTAACTTTATAGACAAAAATCTCACATGCCATAAGTCCGTAAGCTAGTATAAATCCAGTCATGGATTCGGTGAACGTCAGCAAAAAAATTCCCGCCGACATGAAAAAGGCTCCGATCAAGGACATTTTTCTGTATCCGAATTTGTTTATGAGCGGCCCGTTCATGAGTCCGGCCAACATTCCAAAACCTGAGTTCAAATTGATGATGAAGGATCCTTGAGTTGCTGACAGGTTGAGATTTTCGAAGCTGCCGAGTAAAACCAGGCTGAAACCGGATAAAGCTCCAATGAACTGAAAAAATAGACATAATGAGTGAATTTCTTGAAACTGCAATAATTCTGACGCATAATTCCACAGTATGAAAAAGTTTTTACTCGAGCTTTCTTTGATGAAACGGTTCTGGAAATTCATATACTGTTGTTTCAAAAGTTTAATGTCATGTGCTTTTGTAGATCCATATACCAATGAATATTTATGATATATACTGATCGCTAGAGAATTTTTTATTCTATACATTGATGCTGTTAATTTTTTTTCAAAGAGTAATTTTTTGCCTCTTTTCAACTTGTTATAATCAAAGTAACCTGTACTGTGAATAGTTAAAGCTATCGGCATCTCAAAGGCTAAAGAAACCAATACAGAGAAATAATGCCGCTGCCAACTAGTCCACGTGGACTGAAGAATTGGCGGTGGTAGTGGATAATTTTTGCTAACCGAGCCATAATGAAGTCTAAGCCGTCTCTAAGATGCCACTTTTTTATTTTATCGAATTTTTAAAATAATTGTAACGTAGCGAAAAAAACGTGATTGTTTCACACAAGTTTTGAAAACGATACTTAAAAGTTGTCTATAAGAGAATAATTTTTTCAGTAAAGTGTGATAATACGTCTTACTCAACTTTATAAAAGACTTCAATAAAGGTACGTATAAGTTCCTAACAATATACTACAGAGGGTTTGACATCCTGATTTCACTAATCATTGATCAATACAAAAAAAAAATCATTTAGGCGATTATTTTGAAACACTCCACATTTTTTGGGGCCCCGTTAAAAAACGTTTCTCACTTACACCATTCAAAGATGCAGCCAGAACAATGATCCACCCGTATCCTCCATCTGGGGCCTTTCGCACAGTTTTCTTCATGATGATATTAACCCCTAGAGTGTCATTGCTGCTTTTTGAACGTTTCACTGAACATTTCGATGATACATTTGAGATAATTCACTGCGACGTCTTCCGTTCCAGCTCCTCATTTGTTTGAAGTTGATATGAGACGTGATATTATATAAATAAGTAAAATCTTGCTATCCAATTAAAAAGCAATTGAAGTGCTGATAAGGATGATAATCTAAAAGTGGTGTAAACATAATATTACAATTTGATTTTCTTATCTGTCGTTTATAATGTTTTGGATCTTCGATCTATCATTTTCTTTCAGAAATACATTGTTGTAGTGGTGTCACGAATACCACAGCAAATACAAAATATTTTTTTGTAAAAGGACATAATTTTCATAGCGGCACACTATAGTATTTAATGCATTCACTTCATTTCAACTTTACACATACACTCGTGAAAATGTTGACTTTTGTTTAATATTCGAAAAACTTTCAATACAGTTGAATATAAAATAGTGAATATTAAGTTTGAATACTGTATCGACGACAGATACATACATATAAGAAAATAGATATTTCGAAATAAAATCCGGAAGCATTCTTCTCTCCCAACTACCTACCCCGTAGGTTCTGGTAAATACCTGCCGGAAAACAACTACTTCTCCGGCTACTACCACGCTGGATATTGAATTTTATCCGACAGACATTTATGCAACAGAGGTTAGTCTCGCATATGTTTCTCGGTTTAAAAATTACCTTTTATCTAAAACACAATATAAATTAACATACGGGGTTGTGGCATACTTGCACCACAAGGCATACCTGCCAGGGAAATTTAACCTTCAACCCACCATCCTGTTAATTTTTTTGGGGTCGAGTAATACCTCATTGAAAATAAGATACTTTTTATAACTCAGCAATGAGAGTTGTTTCTTAGAAATTATTTCAAAAGTATTTTCGAAATCAACTTGTACCTAGTAATCAATAATTGCAAAAGCGATGAATGAAGCAGTCTCAACTTTTGGTGTTCCACAAGGTTCGGTGTTGGCGACAATTTTTCAACGGTCAACTCCCGCTAAACCGGTGAAGCGAAAAAAGAGGAAATAGGGGATAGGAGAAAGCGCTCGAATAACCCATAAATAGTTATCTCTCGGATGAATAGTCCAGTCATCACCCGAAGACGATTGTGGATAGTAAAAATCGAAACGTTGTGAAGTAACTTGGTTTGAAATCATTTTTAATTTATTTTTTGCTTATTTCTTTTTTAATCTTTTTATTTTTTCAGTCATTTTTTACACTGTGGTACTTTTTATTTTGTATCTTGATTACTTTATTCGTTACATTGAATATTCATTTCACGTTTTATTGTTTAACATAGTTGATATTTTAGCTATTCATTCCAATTTTATTTGTTATTCTATAGATTTCGAATCATAATAGAATCATATAGGACAATGGAAGTCAGGACTGATAGAAAATACACGTGTATTTGTTGATTAACTTACAGATTCTGAGTACAACTTTCAATTTATAGTTTTCCTTGAGTTCGACTTTCAAATTATTGAACAAAGATGTCGCCTACTCTTTGGTCCTCTCACAGAAATAGAGATTCTTCCTTCGCACAGAACAGTGACCCCCTCAGAGGTTTATGGTTCGGTTATTCCATAAACTGTCAATATTGTCAATAATCGTAAGTCAATTATTTTCGAAACTTTCTATGTTTTTTACTACTTTTATTTGTAAAATTTATAAAAGTGGTGAAAAACATAGAAAGTTTCAATTCTCTTTTCTTTATTATGATTTCCTACCACGTAGTAACGGCTACATCCATCAATTTATGGATTATTTTCAATTAATTCTAACATGATTACACAGAATTTACATTTATAACTTAAGACTAAAAAGTAAGAGATAATTCTGAGTTCTGCGGTTGCGGATTAGGTTAATTTTATTTTTCGAAATTAATTTATTGATGATGATGGTTTTGTCTTTATTGCTAATCCGAAAACACAAAATAACGTGATAAAGCAGTCATCAGAATTACTGTCACGATTGTTACACCCGAATGTTCAATTTTCAAAACTTTCAAACAATACCTTTGAAAAATGGTATCAAAAAACGAAGACGACTTCTGGAATACCAGTGCATCTTCTGGTTTCAACTTCGATGACGACGAAGATTCCAGCCAACCGTTCAAGGAATTTGCTTTCAGCTCCACTTCCGAAGAAAACAGTAGTCTACCTATTCATTCCCTCATATCTAAGGCCAGTTTGGATCTGATACTAGATGATATCAAATCTACAAATGACTACATTGTTCCCCCAGTTGAGGAAACGATCAAAAAAATGTTCAACGGTCAAAAGTACGTTTTGGAGGTTTACAAAAAACTAACTGATAAACTGCTTCTCTTGGATTCTGCTGTAAATTCAATGGACGGAAATGTGATACTGAGTGTTGTTCTCTTTTTGAAATCCACTCTGAGGCGCAACATATTTTATCATCAACTTGCGAAAAGAACTGTTGCCGTCAGACATTACGCTACTCATTTGATTGTTAATGGTCAATATGAAGAACTTGCCGATCTTTACATGGTCACGGGTAACAATTCTGGCATGAGGCAAGTGTATTACTTGAGCGGACGGGATATCAAGAATAAAGACACCCTTCATAAAAAGTTGGAGCACGTTATGTTGGAACATTTGCAGAAGGTCAGTAATGACGAAAAAAGAGAACTGAATGAAAACATGCAGCTGTTGCAATGGCAAATCGACAGAAAGGAGACCTGCAACTCCGTAATTGAACAACTAGCCTCCCTCTGCAAAAAGGAATGGGAGAGAAACAAAAACTCCAATGACGCCATAATGGACTTTAAAGAGAAACTCAAAATTGATGAGTTCGCCTTCGAGTGGACTGCCATGAACGTGTTGGCTTCTATGCAGTCGTGGCCACAGCTGACGGCTTTATTTATGAAATCGAACTGGTTGTCAAAGAAGAGTTCCCTCAAAACAGCCATGCCAGCGGAAATTTTCGTTTATGGGATCAGCAGGCACAGTCCCCCCAAAGATGCCCTAGAGCAGTATCTGCACTGCATATCGGACCATGACAGAGCCCTGTATCTTGCAGAAAAATTGAACTGTCACAAGTTTGTCATTCATCACCTTATCAACCAGCGAGATAGACAAGCACTGCTCTCCTATAAAGCCAAAGTTGTTCCCCAGAATGAAGAATATTTCCTAATCGAGAACGCTCTCCAATCCAGTGATAAAAGATGGAAAAATTGAGGCTTCAATTCTACTTTTCCATGACACGAGAATCTCTTTTTCTTCACTGGTTTATCAATATTTTATGGGTATTCAATCTATCATAATCTGCTAAAGTGTAATAAAGGGCAAACTAAAAAATAATCCTTTTTCACTTTTAAAAACTAAAAAATTTCACCAGTGAACGTCAATTGGAAGTAGCATATAGACACACCTGAAGAAGCTATTGTATAGCGAAACACTTGTTGCGTTTTTGTAAAACTGTTTTGTGAAAATCTCGCCATAATGTGTTTCTTGAATAGGCTATATTTGAGATTGTAAATAGAATATTTTTAGGAGAGGTTAGTTTTCGGGAAAACATTTTTTGGCTTCTCTATCATTGAACAAAAAATGTGGGAAACTTTCAAAGAAATGATACATTTTTCTTTCTTGTTCTCTTTGGAAGATTCCCACATTCTTCATCTTCATTCAAAAAAAATTTAAGAATCTTTCAAAGAAAGGAAAAAGCAGTCAATTTCACAAAATTAACTCTATACATAGATGTATAGATCATCCAAAGAAGTACCTGACCCTAATGATCCACTTTTGGGCTAGAACATTGTCTAGTTTAAGTGATATAAAGTTATATGTTCCCCAAGGACCAGTTCTAGGTCTAATTCTGTTCTTTCTGACATCAAGTCAATGTTTTTAAATTGCTTGCTTTCTTCCTTTGAAAGATTCACACATTGTTTTGTATAAAGATGGAAAAGTAATAAGCCAAATCCTTTCTTTTCCAGAAATATAGCTATTTCCAATTGAAGCGTTATTCACAAGTGATTTTTTTTTTGGATTTTGAAAAGTCAAACATTTACAAAAAGCTATTAGAACATGAATAATCGGACTTTTCCATGGTTTATATTACAATATATACACAATATATATGGTTAGTCTATATACAAAGATATTACAATTCAGTAGATTGTGTATTGTTCTAGCTTTGTTTATTTTTCAGATTGTTCAAGGTTAGACACTCAAAAACAGTAAGAAGCAGTGACTCTTCTACAAAAATGTCTTTCAAATATACATACAAAATAGTTATATTTTTATTTTTATCGTTGTTTCAAATATTAAATGATACCAATTATCAGAAAAAAAAGTTATTTCATTATTTTTATTTTCAGGTAATGTTGATTTTGCTTATAATAAATCATTTTCTACAATGAGGTAATGTATCTTGTATTTATACTGTCGGTACATGTTTCTATACTGTTTCAACATACTTTTTAAGAAATAACTCAAATAGTTCCGAAAATGTTTTTTTCCAGCTGTATATATTTTATCATCATCATCATGAATTTCAAGACATCTTATAAAACACACTGTATAAATTATCTATAGAAAATTTTCTGGTATTTAATATTTGGATTCATGGATGGATTCATCTATAAATTCATCGACCAGATGCGACATCTACTGGATATATTCAAATTTAGCCAGATGGTAAAACAAAAAGAAGTTTCTTTCAGCTGTTTTCATATATTGTTATGGTTACGTGCGCTTCCCGTGAGTGGAAATCGTTCCTATCACTTATTCATCAGTTTCAACACACAACAACAACACAAAAAACCCAAACCAATAAACATAACCTCTTTAACATTCCGTTTTTGGGAAGTTCGTCGCCAGATACATCTACCGGTAGTATTACAACTAGGCCAGATGGTAAAACAAATTGCTCTCAGCTGTTTCAAATATTGTTGTGGTTTCTTTTGCTTCTCACGAGTAAAAGTAATTTATTTAACCAATTCATGTTTCTCGTGTCTATAATGAATGCCCTATAAAATATTAGTCTCGCAAATTCACTATTAATTAACTCAGTACACATAACCGTAGCCTTCTCTCTCTCTCTAGGTTCTCTTGGCTATTGCTTTCGTGAGGCGCATTTAACCAGAAACCACAGCCTTTGTTTAACATTAAGTTATTTCGAGCAGCTGTTTGAGTAGTGGCATCATTGGTAGACATTCTTTCCTATAGATAAAATGATGTGAAAGGTCTGACATTTTTCTTTTTTACAAAAACCGCTAGCGACATCTTGTATGATAATCGAAAGTTTTGTGATAGTTTTATTTACAGGTTTCTTGATTAAAATTGTGTAATTTTATTGTATTCCAAAAGATGGCAGCAACAGTTAACAATTAACCATTATTTGCTCTTTACAGTGAAGGTTTTTCTTCGAGAGAAACATTATGTCTGCTGCGAATATAATTGAATTGAAATCACTTTTCCATTATTCTTCCTCATAATAACAATAATATATTTATACATCATTTTCGGGAAACTGACATTTGAAGTAATTGAAAAACGTTACTGTGTCAAAAGAGATGTATTCGAGAATTATATAAAAAACAACAACAATTACAAATTAAAATATCTCCTCTTCGAGCAGAGGACCGCCGAACCTGGCCAACTTTGTCTTGCTGGTATCAAGTTCCATCTGAACCTTCTTCCTGATGTAGAAAATGGGACAATCCCTGCTGGTGCACAAGATCTCTTCGAACAGCGATCCCTGGCACCTCTGACACTCGGTGAACAAAGCTCCGAACCTGTGTTCCAGCATCCCATGATGGCTCAATTCCTGCTGATAGAGCGCCGCCTCTTTGCTCTTGCAATGTGCACAGACGGCTTCGTTTTCGTATCCTTTGGGGAGAACCGCTTTGCAGCCGATACAGACTTCTTTTTTTTTCGTGAAGGCGGCCAGGGCGCCCACTTTTGATGTGACCATCGTCCTGGATCGGGTGTGCTCTCCACCTTGAAAATAATATACAGGGCGAATCAAAAATAGCCGAAATTAAACTTGATATGATGAAAAAAACTAAACACAAAGTACATTTCTTCTATTTCAACTTACGTAGCAATATAGATTCGGCATTGTCTCCTAAAATAGGCTGGAATATCCTGATCAGTGGCTTCGAGAGCTGATTTTCCAGATAGTACTTCGCATCTATTGGAATGTTATTTTCCAGAACGTAAATAGGATCCTACAAGAAATAAAATTGCGAAAAATTCACTAAACAGCTGTTCGATTGCTTACCTCAGCCTTCTCGAAAGCTTTAGCATTTTTAGTACCAGCCGTTATAACGAATGGAATACGATCTCCTAGTTTCGGGGCATTCCCCGGGTCTCGCTTGGTGATTTTCTTGGCGAGCTCCACGTGCGCCTGCTTGGCAGTGTAATCAGATTTCGTCAGCTCCTTGGTGATTACCAACTGGGATATGTCGACGTTGTTCTGAAGCAGATCTGAAATTACTTGTTTGGCATAGTTGGCAGCTCCGTCTGGATCTCTATGTACAAAAAATATATCAAGAAGAGACAAAATTTCGTTTCTGTATTTGCACTATTTTTTGAAAAAAAATCGAATCATTACCATACATAATGTATTTTATTATTGTGCTATTGTTATTTACTATCAGACTTTATGTAGGAGTGTGAACAATAAAATTTCAGAAATGGGACCTTCATCATCGTTCATAGATCTCATTCCGTATTTTTCGATTTCCAAACCTTTTAAGGCATCTATAAACTTGTTACCACGTATCGCTCTTAATAATTTGAAGCATTCCTCGCTTATTCTGTAAAATATGTTTCTCGTAGCGAACTATTAGAGTCCACTTACTTTGATCAACATATTTTTCACTGTAATCTTCACAGAATATGTCATAGTTTCATCTTTCGGGTTGCCCAACACTCGTTGAAGTATACAAGCAGTCTAGGATTTATGAAATGAGCTGTGTGGATTGCGCTAAGAAATAATGTCGGTCAAACTAAGTGTAATATGATAACTTGAATCAAGGAACATACTTCATATATACTTTACTGCAAATTGATCAGAATGTAATGTTTCAGTTGGATTAGTTGAATCTAGCTTTGGTTGGGTTGGTGAAAGGTTGACGTTAGCCCGAATAATGAAATTTTAGCCAAAAAAAATTAACTGCCATAGTAGTAGTTATGATTGAGATGTATACTGTTTATGATACAGACAGTTTTTCCATATTTATTACAATAATTATCAAGATTTGTATGTACAAGGTCTGTTAAAAAAATAAGGTGGATTTTCATTATTCACAAAAAATATTCATTTATTTATCATTTTTCATTTGGTCACAACACACGTAATATACGAGGAGCCTTCAAATATTTGATTTTGTGACAAGAGTACTCTTATTTTGAAAAATCTCGGGAAATGTTATTTAGAAATGGGGACTACGAAAAAAAAATTGCTAAAACGATAAATAGACAGCATCCTGTATACGACGGTTCATTTTAAAAGCCTGTAATATCACAAATTACACAACTGTCGTGTTAACCAAGGTCAATTTTTATGAAGAGTAAAATAAATTTCAAAATTTTTGGTGCAAAGCTATTTTTATTTTTTGTCAACATAAATAATTACTCAAAATTATACTGTATTGTAACAAGAACTCAATATACGATAATATCAAATCACAAAATATCAAAATAAAATAGGTATTTTGGAACAAACTCATTGATTTGACAAAATACCTCTTTCAAGTTGATATAAATTTCGTATATATCACAACAGTTTTTAAATGTGTGATATTCCTAATTTTTTGGTACGTGAAAACAATAATTTCTAGCTATGCGATTTCCTATGGCGGCCTCTAAGAAAATATCTTCAGAACAAAGTTCATCAGTTTCCGATTACCTAGACGCTGTGGAACCATCACCTCCAAGAAGAAGAGCATTTAAAACTCTGCTGCCTCCTGGTAAGAATTGTTTCAGATGATGATATACGAATAAATTTAAAGTTTCAAAAAGTTGGATCCTTCGCAACACTCTTAAAATTTCGATTTGAGCTCTTCTTTCTGAGGTTTTTTGTAAACATATACAGATATCCATTATCTACGAGAAAGATGAATGGACACGGATTAGCACGATTGTGGCCAATCAAGAGTTTAAGCGCATTTGTATTTTTTTTTTCATTTTAAAGTTACTTTGCATGAGGTAACTCTGTATATGATATATAGGGTCTTTCATTGTGAGCTTCCTATTTTTTAATTTAAATGAAACAAGTTAAAATAAATATCGTATATAATTGATTTCACAACTGTTTTTAAATGTGTGATATTCCTAATTTTTTGGTACGTGAAAACAATAATTTCTAGCTTTGCGATTTCCTATGGCGGACTCTAAGAAAACATCTTCAGAACTAAATTCATCTGTTTCGGATTACCTCGACGTTATAGAACCATCACCTCCAAAAAAAAATCAGTCAAAACTCTGCTGCCTGCTGGTAAGAATTGTTTCAGATGATGATATTCGAATAAATTTAAAGTTTCAAAAAGTTGGATCTTTCGGGCCAGACGCAAAATTCCCCAAATTATGGTCTGCACAGTCCGAGTTCTTGTGCCTCAAATGCCTCGGATTCTCCTGCACACTCTCACAGACAGTGGCGATGTTTTCGGCAGATCTTGCATTTCGTTGACGGGAGGGTGTTGGTAGATCGTTTACTGAAGCAGTGGACCGAAATGTATCCACCACATTGCGAGTAGTCCTCTAGGTGGGACGATTATGGCGACCGTAAAATATGCAAAGCGCGCGCTACGTTGCTCGAACTGGACACCCATTTTAATAAAACAATTCTATCATTTGCACGTGTTGTTGAATGCAACATCCGTCAATGGTGATTTGTCAAAACAGACTGAATAAATGACATCTAATTTGACAGATGTATCGTCAACAAGATGGCCGTTATCAATTGTCAAATTCTGGAAGTCCCCGTTGGAAGATATTATACTTTATCAAAATACCCCTTTGAAGTTAAAATAAATATTCGTATACAACTGATTTCACAACTTTTTTTGAATGTGTGATATTCCTGAATTCTTTGGTACATAATAACAATGATTTTTAGCGGACTCCAAGAAAAAATCTTCAGAACAAAGTTCATCAGTTTCCGATTACCTAGACGCTGTGGAACCATCACCTCCAAGAAGAAGAGCATTTAAAACTTTGCTGCCTCCTGGTAAGAATTGTTTCAGATGATGATATATGAATAAATTAAAAGTTTCAAAAAGTTGGATCACCCCCTAAATTTTCGATTCGAGCTCTTCTTCTTCAGGTTTTTTATACAGTGTCATCCTCAAAGTATGCACCATATGGCACGACAAAAAGTTATTCTTGATAGAAACTTGTGCATTCTCTAAAACTGAACATGCACCAACAAAATACAGTAAAACACACGAAATATACGAGGAGCCTTCAAATATTTGATTTTGAGACGAGAGTAAAGTACTCTTATTTTGAAAAATCTTGAGAAATGTTATTTAGAGAAATTGTTAAGCATTGGAAAATGCATTTAGTTTTGGAGTAATTGCCATCTTAGTGAAATTTTATTTTTATACCAATTTTTTTTTAAATGGGGACTACGAAAAATGAAAATTTGCTAAACCGTTAAATAGAAAGCATCCTGTATACGACATTTTATTTTAAAAGCTTGCAATATTACAAATCACACGACTATGGTGTTAACCACGGTCAATTTTTTCGAAAAGACAAAATAATTTTTCAAGTTTTTGGTGCAGTTATTTTTATTTTTGGTAACACCGAAAATTACTCAAAATTGTGCAGTATTGTAACAATGATATCAAATCACAAAACATTGAAATAAAATAGGTATTTTGGAACAAACTCAACGATTTTCTGGAGATTATTTTGGAGAATTATTTTTTGGACAAGAAAAGCTCCATGAAATCAACGAGTTTGGTCTGAAATACCTATTTTATTTTGATGTTGTGTGATTTGATATTATCGATTAATGAGTTCTTGTTACAATACAGTGTAATTTTGGGTATTGACAAAAAATAAAAATAATTTTGCACCAAAAACTTGGAAAATTATTTCACTCTAACAAAAATTGACCGTGGTTAGTGGTTAACACCATAGTTGTGTAATTCGTAACATTACAGACTTTCAAAATAAATTGTCGTATACAGGATGTTGTCTATCTATCGTTTTAGCAAATTTTCATTTTTCGTAGTCCCCATTTTAAAAAATGGGTAAAAAAATAATACTCAGCTTAGATGGCCATGACTTGAAATCTAGATGTATTTTTTGATGCTGAACAACTTTTTTAAATAACATTTTCCAAAAGTTTTCGAAATAAGAGTACTTTACTTTTGTCTCAAAATCAAATTTTTGAAGGCTCCTCGCATATTACGTGTGTTTTACTGTATTTTGTTTGTGCATGTTCAGTTTTAGGGGATGCACAAACTTTTATTAGGAATAACTTTTGTCGAAAAATTAAATCTCAATGAATAACTTTCCCATATGGCGCATATTTTGGGGATGACACTGTATTTACAGATATCCATTGTGTACGAAAAAGATGAAAGGACATGAATTAATTAGCACGATTGTGGCCAATCGGGAGTTTAAGCGTCTTTGTAATTTTTTTTTCATTTTAAAGTTACGTTGCATGTCGTAACTCTGTATATGATATATAGGGTATATCATTATGAGCTTCCTATTTTTTAATTTGAATGAAACAAGTTAAAATAAATATGTATGTAAAAACAATAATTTCTAGGGTTCCGATTTTCTATGGCGGACTCTAAGAAAACATCTTTAGAACAAAATTCGTCTGTTTCGGATGACCAAAAAGTTATGGAACCATCTTCGCGTCCAAAAAGAAGATGCGTTAAAACTCTCCTGCCTTCGGCTGGTAAGAATTGTTTCAAACGATGATATACGGATAAATTAAATTGATTTCATATTCTTTTCATAGTACGAAGAAATCCAAGAAGAGCCGTACCAAAAAGGAACTATTTTGAAGGAGAGAATGAGTCGCCTCTTGCTCGAAATAAATGTTAGTAAACTTGCACATTTTTGGAATAGAAATAGCTCAGGAATAATCATCTTATTTCACCAGTCGCGTTGCTTTTTTTGTCTCCAGGTCACTGACAAATTTAGTCCCCTAAAATTCTTATATTTTCAGATATAGCATTTTTGGAAGACACTCCGATACCGATTGGTTCAGCGGATCGAGCCAAGAAAACTGTTCCAACAGGCATATTGGAAATACGTCACTCCGATATTCACGGATACGGAGTGTTTGCCATGAAAAATTTGGAAACTGGAATTCGGCTTGGTCCGTACGAGGGAATTGTGACCGATGTCAAAACAGAAATCGGATATGCTTGGGAGTTGCGAGACGGAAGATTTGTAAGTACCTATATAATAACACTTTTGTTGAACAATATGCTTATTGAAGTTTGATTAGTAATCGACAAACGAGATATGTTAAAAAAATGAGGTGAATTTTCATTTTGTCAAAAAAATATTCGTTTAGTCGTTGGGAGCAATACAGGAACTTCCACTCATTTCAAATATTTCAATAATTCGACCTTTACGTGAGGAAACATTTTTGAAATGTGAGCTTCATGGCTTTGCTGATAGCAGGGAAAAAGTTACGCTGCCGTTACTTATTTTCGATACCTAAGTAAACACGGCACGTGTGTGCAAAATCCAAAGTAGCACCACCTAAACGATTATCGCTCCTTCGCCTTGAACTATGTGCTCTGCAAGGCTGCTAGCTAGATTAACCAGCTTTATTCTGAAAACATATTCCTCCAAACTGCATTTTAGCAAAGTCACAGCGTGAGCCCTGTCAGGCTAGCAAGGCGAATCCAGCAAAATTGCAAAATAAAAAACATTAATTTGTAGCTAATTAGTTGCTAATTAGTTGCCAAAACAACGATTTTGTGGCTCGTGCCGATCCCTAGAAATCGCAAAGAATGCTATCGTGATATCAAGGTAGCAAAGTAACACAATAAATTATATACTTTTCCTTTGATCTTTGCAGGAGATTCAGTTACTATTTAGTTGCTCAACCTTGGGTATAGCAAAACTTTTTTATTTTTTTTTTATTTTTTATGATCTTGCTATCTCGAAGCTGTTTTTTCCTGGAAATAAAGATGTTCTAAATTTCTTGCTCACCTAGCGTAAACTTAAATACACCTTGAGTAACAGCAACAAAATAGTTGAAACCGATCGACCGATTTTTATTTTTTTTTAAATTATTTTCGTTTTTACTATCCAGTTTCACTATCCCAGTTTGACCAGTTTCAAGATAGCAAGAATGAGGAGAATGAAAAAAAAATTAAAATCGGCCGATCGGTTTCAACTATTTTGTTGCTGATACTCAAGATGTATTTGAGTCCTCTTCTGATGGTGAGCAACAAATTCATAATACTCCGTATTTCAGAAAATAACGGTTTTGAGATAGCAAGAAGAGGAAGAATTTAAAAAATAATAAAAATCGGCCGATCAAGGCCAACTATTTTGTTGCCGATTCTCAGAGTGTATTTGAATACCCCTCTGATGAGCAACGGATTTGAAACGTTTTTTCATTCTTGGGAAAACCAGTGTAAAAATAACAAAAACGAGAAAAAAGAAAATAAATTTAAAAAATCTGCCGATCGGTTTCTACTACTTTGTTGCTGATACTCAACATGTATTTGAGTATACTCCTGGCGAACAAAAAATTTGAAACTTTTTTTTTTAGCAAGTAAATATTCTGATATCACGATAGCATTATTTGCGATTTCTAGGGATCGGCACGAGCAACAAAATCGTTGTTTTGGCAACTAATTAGCTACAAATTCATGTATTTTTTTGCAATTTTGCTGGATTCGCCTGCTAGCCTGATAGGGGTAATTGTATACTAATTATTATTAAGATTACTGTTATGAATTTTCATCAAGTTCAACCATATTTTTTTGCCGAATTTTCTGAATGTTGTCCACTTTTCACGAGAGATTGTTTCCAAATTATCAATCCAATCTACTCAGAGCGGAATCTATGAACCATTCTTTTTTCAGGTCGACGCAACTGAAGAAACTACCTCGAACTATTTAAGATTCGTCAATTGTGCCAGAACCCAGCAAGAGGAGAATCTGGAAGCGTTCGAGTGTAGGGGCGAGCTTTACTATAAAACCAAAAAAAACATACTCAAAGGAGACGAACTTCTTGTTTTTTATGGTGTATCATTTGCGAAACATTTAGGTATCGACATGAAAACGTATTATGGTGAAAAAGATGCAAAAAAAGTGTCTCGCCCTTCCAACAGGCGAACGAGTGCATCAACTTCAGAAAGGTACGATTATTCAATATTGATTTGTGTTATTTTTGTATAGCGAAAGACCGACAATTTTTCCATAATAGAATGTGCAAGATGAAGAATAATAAACATACCTATTTATCATTCTGTAAATATTTCCAATCATAATGTTGTTACAATATTGATTCTATACAAGTAAATAAACATAGTCATTAGTTTTAACTGGTATTTTTGATTGAATACCAAAACGCACGCCCCTGAAGGTATAAAACGACTCGAACGCTCATAAAACGTCACCCATATTCGGAACAACGCAATCAAGAAACATGGAGAGACAAGAGCTGTTGCGCTTGATATTTCTTAGGCCGTTGTCCGTGTGTGGCATGAGGGTTTGCTGGCCAAAGTTCGATGCTATGGCTTGTTGGATCATTGGTATGTATGGCTCTTCAGCTTCCTGGAAGAACTTTCCTGCAAGTGGCTGTCGATGGATATCTCTCGAATACTTTCACCATCAACGCTTGTGTTCCCCAGGGATCCATATTGTCTTCAACACTCATTTTGTTGTATATCAACGACTTGGTGGGAGAAACCAAGAATTTAAAATATTGCTTTGCTGACGACAGCACACTTGTCTCGTCAATCCATTTGGATTCCAGGACATCGGCTACGGAGGCACATCTTCACCGGCAGCAGGAGGTGGCTCATCGTAATGAGGATCTAGAGGTGATTTCGAGTTGGTGTGATAGTAACCAGATTCAATTCAATGCCAATGGTTTTCTCCAAAAAGATAAATGTCTCCGAACCGAATATAATAGTGTCAGAACAGTCAATTCCGCTTTCTGCTTCGATAAGTTTGTTGGGGGTTAAAATGGACACCAATATGTTTTGGCACAATCATGTCGCTGGAATTGCAAAGGCTGCTTCTGGAAAGCTTAAAACATTGTTCCGAACCTAAAAACTGTAGACACCTAAGCAACTTTTGATGCTTCATAAAGCTCAGATCACATCTTCTTTGGAGTATTGCTCTCATGTATGGAGCTTCGCCTCTAAGCATACCCTGAAGCTGCTGGATTCCATCCAGAAAAGAGCCATCCACCTGATCGGAGACAAGAACATCACTTGCAACGTTGATAGTCTGGAACATCGAAGAAAGGTTGGGGATTAGTCTCTCTTCTCTAGATACTTTCACGGGAGGTGTTCAAATGACTTGACACATTTGATTCCACCAAGAGCCGTACCGTGGCTGCTCATCGTTTTGAGGTTCAACTCAGTTCACCTCGAACTTCAGACTTCAAGAAATCTTCCATTTGGACAACCGTGTTTATGTGGAATAAACTTCCTGAGAACTTCATAGTTTTTACTACTAGAAAACAGAGTATAACACTATTACTATTATTATCGGCGCATCAGCTGGTTTAAAGAATGTGCTTATTTTTTTCTTCCATAATCACACTTTTCAAGGTCTTGTTCAGTTCGCGTAAAGAATAATTTTTCAATAATCATGTTTTTGATTCAGTTCAGGACAAAAGGTGAAAGCAGAGGAAACTCTTCATTGTAGTAATAGTTTGATTTCTGATTTGCAGTGACAATCGAGTCGAGTGTCGTGCCATAAAATCGGTGATAGAAATTCAATGCGACGACTGCGAATATAACAGTTGGGATCAGGAAGACATGACCGATCATCGCTTGGCAGAACACGAAGGGGAAAATACTACTTGGTATTCCTGCAGCGTCTGCGACTTCCACACCAGCAGCAAAGAAGATCTTTGCAGACATTCAAACTCTCACATATTGTGAAAAGTCTCAATCATAATTTTTTCTAAAAATGCTTGGGTATCATTACTTTACCATTAATTTTTAATATGAATACTTGATATGCCCGAAAAAACACTATCACTTACTACGTAGTACGTACCACACTGTATCCTGCATCAACAAAACTCAAACGCACCGCCCATGAACGAATAACGAATAAACTATCAACCCGAAATAATAAATGCCATACGTTGCAAGGGAGCCAAGCCTCCGACCGCTTTAAAAAACACAGGCTCCACGAGACCGATCCAACCAGCGACATACGTCCCGATTTGTAATTTCAGTTGCAGAAATTATAGCGTCAGAGGAGGCTAGCCTCCAGTTGGTCTCGGTTAGTGTACGACTGCGTTTGTTTTTTATTTAATTATTCGGACGGGATACCGTGACGGACCGGGACTA
>WOGL01000222.1:0-17145 GCA_015342145.1 Leptinotarsa rubiginosa | reverse complement strand
TAAGAAAGTCAGTATTTTTTCTATTCTTCAACATCTATTTTTTATCTCATTTCTGTTGCTTGTTGCTGAAGTTTTCTATTTACTAAATTGTTTCTGGAATAAAACATTTTTGATGCTCTGCTGTGACATCTCAAAATCCAAATTGAAAAACAGTTGTTCTAAGGGATATTTAAAGAAAATATGCTCTTGACAATTACTAATCCACTTCAGTAGATGATTGACTGACTATACTGACTATCGGGACAGATATGATGATTTGGTTCTTTCGACAAACTTGTAACTACTAGATGATGATATTTGCATTCTTACTTTGAAACTTATTCCTTCATGTTTTGGAGCGTCTATGAAATTTTCAAGGATATAGAAAATACGCTGCTATCATGTCAATCATATTACCCTGACCAAATTATTTTTTTGATTCTGGTTTGAAAATAGGTTTAAGAATAGTTGATAAAGAGGTTTCATTGAAAAAAAGATGATAATGATATAGATAATGTATTAAAAACTAAAAAATAATTCGGAAGGTCCTAGGAATCTACGGTATTGAACAGATACAAAAATAATAAAATCTTTGGGCGAAGCATAACCTGAGGGAATATGTGAATACTACGCCCAACGATTTTATTATTTTTTATCTGTACCGTAGATTGCTGAGGAGAGTGGTGTGATGACTGCTACCTAGGTTCATCCGAATTTTTGAAAAATTTCAGTACATTTTAATTTTTTTTCTCAATAAAACCATTCAATATAATTTTTTTACTCATTTTATTTTCTAGTGTTTAGTGTTGGATTTTAGTGTTCAAGTTTAGTGTATAATTTTGTTACTCAATTCTTCTCATTCTGTTCAGTACATTTAGTGCCTCAGTATTACAAGGTAATATGTGCATTTCATCAGTTCGGACTTCCATTGTCTAATATGATATAAATTGATTTGAAATCCCTGAAAGAATCTGTGAAAAATTAAAAAGATTAGCTGGAAAATAACAATTTTATTAAGCAAAAAACTGAAATAACAATGAAATAACATACAAGCAATAACCAAAAAAAGTAAAAAAATAGAACTATCAACGTGAGCTGAAAAATTATTAACAAGAAATAGAAATTAAAAACTAAAAGATTCCAAACTAAGTTACTTCACGACTTTTCCATTGTTAGTATCCACAATCGTCTTCGAGAGATAACTGGACTTATTCCTCCGAGATCTGACTATTTATAGGTCATTCGAGTGCTTTCACCTATCCCCTCATCCCTCTCTCCGCTTCATTGGTTTTTAGTGGGAGTTGACCGTTTGGCGGAAGTTGGTCGTGTTCCGCTTGATTAGAGGTTTCTATATGTTACGTATCTCTACGCTAGCTTGGCTAAATGCATTGTTGGATAACATATATGCGGATTCTTTGAATTATCTCCCAAACCAGTGCTCCTCCTTGTGGATGATTTTAGCTTGATCCCACTTGATGTTATGTTGATGAGTTCAAACATGCTCTGCTATTCCGGATGGAATCATCCACAAGGAGGAGTACTGGTTTAGGAGAAAATTCAAAGAAACCACATATATGTTGTCCAACAACGAATTTAGCCAAGCCAGCTTAGAGATACGTATTATATGGAAACCTCTAATCAAGCGGAACACGACCAACTCCCGACAAACGGTCAGGTCCCGCTAAAACCAATGAAACGGAGGAGAGGAAAGAGGGGATAGGTGTAGGCACTCGAATGACCTATAAGTAGGCAGATCTCTGAGAAATAAGTCCAGTTATCATCCGAAGAAGATTGTGGATACTAACAATCGAAACGTTTTAATTTTCATTTTTTGTTAATATTTTTTTAATTTTTCAGCTCGTGTTAATAGTTCAATTTTTTTTTACTTTTTCTGGTTATTGCTTGTATGTAATTTCAGTTTTTTGCTTAATAAAATTATTTTTCAGCTTATCTTTTTGATTTTTTTACAGATTCTTTCAGGGATTCCAAATCAATTTATATTATATTAGACAATGGAAGTCCGAACTGATGAAATGCACCACGAAACATTGTCAACCACCTTCAAACAAAGGTAATATGTAATCCGCCATTTTGTAGCTGCGGTCATTTTGAATTTGCATCTTTTTCAAAGTATAGGTACTACTATTCTACTAGCCCTATCATTTGATACCCATATAAAGGTAGTTGTGAAAAAATATGTAATCCGCTATATTGTAGCTGCGACCATGTTGAATTTGCATCTTTTCTAAAGTGTGTTACTATTCAAGCTCTGTCATTTGATACCCATATTGAGGTAGCTGTGAAACAGTATGTTTTCCGCCATTTTGTCGCTGCGGCCATATTAGATTTACAACGGTACAGGATTCATTAGATTGTATTGTCATCAAAACTAAATATGTGTATCAAATTTCAGATCAATCTTTCAACAGGAAGGGGGTCAAACTTCAATTAATAAATTTGACTCAAACAAATAAATGAATATTGATTGATGAATTATTGATAAATTCACATTTTACAAAAAAAATACCAAATGTTAACATAACACACCTTTATTTTAGTTTCTCCTAATCAAAATCACTCCCTGATCGTGCTAATCGGGTTTGCAAACGTGCATAACATCTTTTACTGAGTTGTATTCATTTTATTTCAAGCATGGAACGAAACAGGCTACAAGGGTCCCTACCCCCTCACAGAAGAAGAAACCAGCATGATTCTACCAATGGTCCTACAGTTTCTCACTCCCAGTTTCGTCTCATTCTTCGGACTGGGAGCCGTGTCAGCGGCTGTCATGTCATCAGCAGACTCTAGTGTTCTGTCAGCCAGCTCCATGTTCGCTAGAAACGTCTACAAACTGATCTTCCGACAGAAAGCCTCTGAAATGGAGATCATCTGGGTGATGAGGGTGTCCATCCTCATTGTGGGTTTCCTTGCGACTGTCATGGCGCTGACTATCCCCTCGATATACGGTTTGTGGTGAGTTTTTCCAAATTCTTATCAAGTTTGGAATCTACGAACGAAGATCAGACGTGAATCGACTCTAAATATTTTTGTCAAATATATAATTCCAGTTGTTATCATTTGTTGACGTAGGATTTTGTGCTGAATAGTAATTTTTATAAAAGGAAACAAGAAATGATATAGACAGTGAAAATGATATAATGCCGAACCAATGCATTCGGAACTTACATTGATATTGGACAAAAACTTTAAATTATCGCAACATGTTATTGAAATCAAAAGCACTGTATGAATGACCTGATCAATTTCTTCCTATATCTCATCATACCGTCAAATATTACTCAATGGAAAACAGTAGGTTCAGCTTAGGTATTCTTTGGAAAAGGCAATAACCTCTCTTCAATAAGAGCCCAAAGACAAAGTATCCGTGATCCAGTACGAAACAGCGCTGTTTCGACCTGTCAAAGTCTCATCAGTGTTGCTGAGCCGAATCAAAAATACATTCACTCAAAAAAATATACCAGGATATACAACAGGAATTCGGCGAATTCTACAGGAAATTCCCCCTATATAAGCGACAGCAGGAATATTTGTTAATTGTACGTGTCAATTCCGGTCTTTCAATTCCTTTAGAAATAACAAGTTTCAGACCAGTAACTGCAACCGAACTGCAGTTTGTTATTTTAACAGGAAAATAATAATGTAACAAAAACCGGAATATGCTTTACTATTTACAGAATCGTTACACTAATTTAACTGGAATTTTCCAGTTATTTTAATGAACTACCTTACTTTTGCCGGAGCTGTAATTTCGATTTAACAGGAATTTCCTGTTCAATAAACAAATTAGATAGTTGTATTCTAAGCTTCGGACCTCAGTTTTTACAAGAATTTCCTGTAGTTACCTAGTATTGAACTGGAATTTCTTGTATTTTCTATTCAATTACCTGCGTATTTTTGACCGTAATTTCCATCTGTAGTTGACATTTTTTTCCATGGAATTTCACTGGAAGTTTCCAGTTAGTTCTACCGTGGAGCATTGTTGTAATTTAGGGTACTTCCTGTCAGTATTCAAGTGCTTTTTTGTTATTTCTGTAACGCATTCGGTGACTTCGCGAATATGTTTCTTGAATTTGGGAGAATTTTCCATATATTTATTATACAGTATTCTAACATAATTCCAACGAATTGAAGAAACATTCGTTGAATGTCAGTATTAAGAGACTCCATAATAAATATAAAGAAAAGTTTTCCCTGATTCCGGACACATATTAGCGAATTTCATTCCGGAATTACTGTCTACAAACGCTTCTACTGTTTGTTCTAGGGGAAGTCAACCACTAATAAAATTTACCCTTTGAATAACAGCGAACTTCATACGGCTGTGAAAAATAGGTACTTTACAGGTTTATATGGTTCGCTCTTCTTTAAAAGACAAAAATTATTTTCAGTTGCTCGCTACCTCTAGGAGTGCCGCCTAGTATAATAAGACAGACAATGTGCAATACCCATTAAACAGAGTATGCACTTCTAATATAGGTTGGGTATAAAAAATATGAAATTCAGAATGTTCAAGTTTAGATTTGTTTATTGAAAAAACAATGATTTTTTTCATAATAAGTGTTTCATAATGAATAGTTATTTCACTTCGTTATAATGTGAACAATGTGAAGTTATAAACATGATAAGAAAACAATAATTCTCACAACAAAAAATACCTTCTGCAAGCTCCAGCAGCTCCTTCAAATTGGTTTTCATGTCAGGCACTGAGGATGAGTTTATGCGAGCCTTGATAGTATTTAACAACTTTTCCTTCATCAGGGGAAATGTCCTAGTTAGTGCCTCTGAATGGTCTGGGTATATAACATTGAAGTCAGTTAGCAACTAAAAGGAAAATGATATTTACAAATCATTACTAGGTATCTTTCAATCTGGACCTAAGTATATGTATAAAGAATACTACAGATGGATTCCATAAAGTGAGTGTTTCAACAATAAAACCTGAAACCTTTTTCAAAATATAGGAATGTGGGCTTTCACAGCTGGCCTCAATGTTTTGGTTGATTTCTGGGTTTTGCCGGACCACAGCAAAACCCCACGGCAAATCCCGCACTATATAGGTAAAATATAATAATAAAGCTTTGAAAACAATTTCAAAAATATTTCAAGGAGAAGATCTAATGCACTGGCATTTGTTTTATACCAAATTTTAAAAGGTCCTAATATATTATATAAAGTGATAGATCCTTATTTATTTATATCTATTTTTATAATTAATAATTTTGCTAATATTTAGTTAAATCAGTTGAGTAAGTATACAGATTTACGATTGAAACGTTTACATAAATAATTTACCCTAATCAAAATAGTCAAGTCGTATATAATGCCCCTAGAATAATTTTTCAGAAAATAACCTGGCTCCTAAAACTTTTTTCATTATTTTTCATTACAAATAATTACTTAATTACATTCATTAGGATTACAAAAAATGACTAATTGTTTTCTCCTCGGTTCAGGTATATAAATATAATCACAATTATCGGCCTTATCGTGTAAAATATAACAAATTTAGGTATTCGTACTTCCATGCTACCAGACAATTTCTCGACCGTTAGACCCTTTGTGGAAAATCTTTTTCCAATTAAAAATTACGGACTCACTTACATTTCTCGTATCCTGAGAAGAGTGATGCATGACTACAGACTTATCAAGGTTTTCAGTTGCATCAGTCTTTCCCATACTTGTGGATGGTAATTTTGTAGGAGTACTATGCATTGACGTCTTCCATTTGTCCCAGTGTGACAGAAACTGAGCTCTATGTCCTATCGAGGGAATAAGCTCTTTCACCATATCGTCTTTGAGAATTGGAAGGCTCTGCAGTGTCAATCGTTCGCTATAACAAGCAATAGAAACAGGTTTGCATAATCCATGTATGCTAACGTTGCTATCTCAGAAGTTGATGATGTTTGATTGTGTTACGAAACTTTGTACATTGGAAAACTGTAAATTATCACTGATTTGCTAATGCAGATTGCAGGAAAAAATAGGGTAAAGTACAGATCCGATTTTAAAGAAAATAATTTTGATAAACAACCCCACGAAACGTGATGTAAATTTGAGTACGGTACCTTTCTCGGTTTCAGCTATAGATACTTTTATCATCTGTGTCTCGGACTGCACCTCAAAAACAAATATTTCATTTTTCGCATATTATTGAGTATCTCTGGAACCATCCAAAACTTCAAAAACTTCATTGAACGAATATTCAATTTGTCCCTCAAATACGTAACATTTCGATATTCAACCATTTAAGCTCAAGTTAGGCCCAGTAAACAAAAGCTATTGATATTCTTAATGTGTAATTCAGCCACTCGTCAAAATATTATTATTGATACGTTTGCTGTGTCAACTTAAAATCAAATATTCAAAGAGCAAAGTTGGTTATTTTTGAAATGCTTATTATCATATGAAACACAACATAATATAGGTACCTAGGTATCATTTTTTACATTTCCTTGAAACATAAATAATAACAAATTATGAAACATTGTAGTCGGCAATACATACAAATGATGCCGCTTAATGAATTCTAAGTCTGAAACGTTGCAGATTGATTTTGATTATAGAACTATAAGTAAGTGTGGGTATGAGTCTCACTTAGTAGGAATCACATCATATCAGTTACAGGCCTGACATTCTATTCTTACTACTAGTTTTGAAAATATTTATATTTCAATGTATATTCTACTCAATTAATTGTTTTGTATTTGAAACTATTACCGTTTTTAGTTATAAGATAGGTATCAAATTTTGCTACGTTTACATTATTTTTTGCTTATACGGTTGGCAACACTTAATGCTTATTCGTTGCTTGACGATTACTTCAATGAACATTGTTTTAGTGACAGACACTTCATAGTCAAACGATGTAAAATTTACTTACTTCTGAATGTTTCAATGTAATTGGCCAAACCCCATCCTCTTAGGTAGCCGGCGACATCATCGGCGCTGGCTTCTACTTCCATCGAATCAGTCGGTTCACCAATTACTGTATAAATTGTCTCTTCCCCATCTTGGATTTGATCTAGGTATAATACACTAGGGACCATCAAATAGTATACAAATTCAGAATTTGCATCACTGGACATATTTATTTTTCTAATAAGTTTCACAATCACTCCACTTGCCACCGATCACGTATGCATGCATATCCAATAACCAACAAGAATGACGGCTTCCGCGTCGGCGCGTACTGCCCCAGAGTACCGGATTGAATTGTGGGATTCACAGGAATTCTGTTAAAATCGACGTTCTGAGCTGTTACAACAGTGGCGTGGATCGTAGATATAACAGGAATACAATATTATATGCATTAAAATACTGTTAGTTGAACAAGATTAATTCCGGTAGAATAATCTAAATTTATTTAAGGAAACCAAACATTCCTGTTGAATTTAATGTGTCCATACTGTTAGTCGTACAAATTGTGTGTAGGTATTCCTGTAACACTCACGGTGTTTTATTCCGGTTGCACGTATGGTTCTGACCTACGTATGTTTTACAGTCGTGGCTTGTAAACATAGCAAAATGTTATTCTAGATGCACAGGAAATATTCCTGATTAATTAAAAGTACCTTATTACTGCTATACTTACCGTTTTTCCTGTTCATAAGACTCAAGTCACTTCAACCGGAATCGGCTTGTTAGATTGCAAGTACAGATTGTTATCAGAACGATTTTTTTTCGTAATGGTAACAATAGTTGCGTTTAAACAACAGGAATTAATATAACCGGAAATTCCCGGGGTTCGTTTTTTTCAGTGTGGTACCAAATAGCAGAAATTTCAATATTAAAGTGTTTTTTTAAGAAATATCCTAGGCGCGCTCCCATCAGTGCGGCTTGTAACTACAATCTAGAAATCGAAAGAAATTTCAAAGGTAGCAGTCGTGTCTTAGCAGTGATGAAACTTGTCTGAACTTTTTTCCCTTGTTGAATTCTCAAGTAGCCTACAGCTGCTTGACATTTTTCAGATGCATCGCAGAATATGTGAAGTTGAATTTCACTTTTTTGTCTATCCAAGTATCGATTGTGGAGCTTGAAATTGTGGATAGTTTTCAAATCTGCAATAGGTCGTCTGATGTGTTCCAAAATATCATTGTCGATTTACTGAAATTTTGTCTGAAAGGTGAACGTGTCGTCATGAGGATTCCAAAAAATTTCTAAAATTCTGTCCATTTCGAAATCTCCATTATTTCTAATATATTTTCACCTGAAACTAAGAGTGAAACACCAATACTTTGTCTGATTTTTTCGTGATTGGGGATCCAGTTACAAATGGCGAAACCTCCTGCTTTGTATACATGAATCATATCCCTTATTGGCTTATTGACTCTTCAAATATATCTATCGATCCAAATTAGTCATCCATATAGTGTTGTTGTATGATGGCGGTTGATGCTTCCAAAAGTCTTCGGCATTCCTGATTCTAGCAAGGTCCACAGATCGATTAAAAAAATACGACAACAATTTCATATGCATCAGGTTCAATTCGTCGATCTTTAACTCGCCATAATATTCGTTGGGTTATTTTAACTTGTAAAAACATTTCTCTTATGTTAGTTGTGATTACATACTTCTTTATTCTAAAATTCAAAAGAATATCATACAGATCGGGACCTGTCATTAAATGATCATTCAGACTCACATTTACTGAAGCATCAAAGACAATTCTTGATTTATTTGGTTTGTTCACATTTATTATCCCAAAATGTAGCGAATACCATGTTTTTTCATTCAGATTATTGGCTTTTCCTTCCGTCAACTTCTGGATATAGCCTTTCTTTTCCATATCTTGATTTTTTCGCAATACATTCCATCGTACTTTCCATCTCCATCCATACAGTTCAATCTTTTCATCGCATCTATTCTACTCTCAAGAAAAATAATGTTATATTTTTTCTATAGAAGTCCTGTTAAGAATCTTTCCCTACTTTGTTTCATTGTTGTGTCCAGAATATATTCTGCTCTTTTATCTTCAATCGACAAAACTTTATCAAATATACGTTGAACAGATTCCAATTCCCAATTTTCTTCGACCATTCCGTGTAGAATGTCCAAATCATCCTACTCCTTTCTGTGATCATGGGTACTGATATAATAGACGACATATTGATTCCTAATGGAGACTTGCAAATTTCCATGACTCACCCATCCTAATAATGTTTTGCTCAGGTCGGTTCCATTCCATGGTCTAGAAATAAGTTTTCTGGCCACTATAAGTGGCCAATTATCTTGTCCGATATGTATTCTGGGTTGAGAATCTTTCAACGCTGAAATCTTGTCCAGGATATATTGATACTCCATCCTGATTTTATTAAATTCTACTGTCTGCGAGGAAAGAGAAAGTTTCGTTGTTCGTATATAGTATATCTGAAAACTGGGACCATTATCTTTGGAACTAATAGTCAAAGAAACAACTTCAGAATCATTTCGTTGATTAAACAAATCGTCATTAGTCTATTGTAGAGAAAGGCTTTGTATGATACCATCAAGACCAAGTGAATTAGCAGATCAGTCAAAGAAATTGTTGATGCATCATTCAAAAGTGCATAAGTTTCAGCCGATTTATTTCAACAAATGACACAACTACTGGTAAAATTCTCAGTCGAACGGATTTATTATTGAAAACTTGAGAATTACGTCCAACAATGGCAGTCATCAAAATTATGGGATTCATAATTAATTTGAGGAACGTTTTCATGTAATAACTTATGTTTGTAGTGCTAATACCTGCACCTGTATTGGGTGATTTGGCGGTAACATCCATTGACAGTGTTCTACCTACTGTCATGTTGTTTGTTATCCTTGGACTTCTCAGAATGGGATTTCATATACGATTGGGTTCACCGCCTGGTTCACATATTCTTCAAGCCCGACCTATCACCTGGCGAAGCATCTGGCCACACTCCTTCAGCCTCATATAGGAAAGACAAACTCCTACGTCAAGGATTCAACAGACTTCGTTGGAAGTCCACTTAGCCCAGTGATAGCCAACTACTTCATGAAATGTTTGCAAGCAATCGACACCTTTGAATTAAAAGCGACCTTGTGGTTACGTTACCTGGATGACACCTTTGTCATCTGGAAACATGGATGAGACGCTCTGAACCTTTTCCTAGACCACTTGTATGCTCAACACACAAGCATCAAGTTCACCGTGCGGATAGCATTCCCAGATGTACTTATCAAACGATGTGGTGCTAGACTAACTCACAAACTGTACCGAAAACCCATATGTGAACCAGACCATCTAGATGAAGAACTGGTACATCTTCGAATGACCTTGAGAGCGAATGGATATAGTGAAGCCATCATCAACAAAGCCATGAAACTGAAGAGTCATACGGTTCAACCGGGGACAAAGATCAGATGGTTGCACGCACATATCTACCATATATCCCTAGGGTCACAGACAGAATTGGAATACAATTTTCAAACCCACCAGGAAGATACAACAAAGATTCAGGTCGGCAAAAGACAAAAGAGACCCACTATCAGCAGTACGGGTCTATCGCACACCGTGCATTTGTGAGAAGAAATATATCGGAACCACCAAAAGATCCATGGGAACAAGGCTGAGGGGACATGAAAGAAACTGCAGACGGGTCAAACACACACACGCAGTGAAGGAAACCACAGGATTCTGTTTGAAAACACATAACTCATTACCCCCAACCAGGTATATCATAGCCGAATGGTACGGGAAGCAATAGAGATCCACAAACACACGGATAATTTCAACAGAAAAGAAGAGGCGGTGAACCTCAATCGAATATGGAATCCCATTCTGAGATGTTCAAGGATAGCAAACAATATGAACAGGTAGAACACAGTCAATGAATGTTACCGACAAATCACCTAATCCAGGTGATTTGTCAGTAAACTACCTGACACAGCATAAATACGCATTTCCAAACCGTAATATTCGGTCATCGGATACGATTCCAGGATGTATAAACCTCTGGAGAAGCTAGCCACTTGCTTCAGCGAAACGTTAGGAAGGAATTCCAGAAATCCACGGCCTTCGAACCCGGAAAATAGTGACACTGAAAATACAAGATTTCTCACTCGTTGCTAAAGTAACTGATTTCTTGACATATTTTGATTTTGACGTATTTTTCTGAATGTTATATTTTAGAATTTCAATTTGAATAGCCGCATTTGTCTTCTCATCAAGTCACTTTCTCAATCCTAATCGTGGTTTTGCTGACTTAGAAAGGTATTCTACTTATGATACCCATGATATGAGGTTTCATTCACTAGAATTCAATCATGTGAATGTTTTTTCTCATTGCGCGATTCTACAGTAGCTCCAAAATTTTTAATTTCAC
The DNA here is from genome assembly GCA_015342145.1 of Leptinotarsa rubiginosa. Classification (NCBI taxonomy): domain Eukaryota; kingdom Metazoa; phylum Arthropoda; class Insecta; order Coleoptera; family Chrysomelidae; genus Leptinotarsa; species Leptinotarsa rubiginosa. Next base: position 5,818 of record WOGL01000222.1, on the reverse strand, counting down.
TACAAAACTCCAAGATTTTTCAGTAAATCAATAATCTTGTCAACATTTTATGGCTTTATTAAATGATATTGAACAACTTTTTTGAAATTTCCTTCTTGACACTTTTGTAGTCTAGACTCTAGACTGATTTTCCTCATTTGAAAATTCACAAATAGCGTTAGAATTATTATAATAATAAATAAAATTAGACCATTCACTTGGATTTCCGTCGAAAATGGAAAGTTCTCGTGGCAGAGATTACCTTGTTATTATTTTTGTTATGAGGAAGACTCATTTGACACATATTGTAATTTGTAATTGTTTGAAAATGTCCTTATAGGACGAAACTGCAGTAACAACATTAGTTAGGAATATGTTTTTGAATTACTTGTAAATTATATTTTATCCTGCTCGAAGAACCATATGTTTTCGGAGTACCTGTATATTCGTGTCGAAGAACGGAATTTTATATTCCCTTTAGTGATCTTTTTTAATTTTTTTAATTCTCTATTATTTCTGAAATATTTGCAAAATTAAAAAAAAAATCACATCTTAATTTTTTTGAAACTTTTGCAATTTTGTATGTGCTAGAAAACGAATGAGCCATCGCACGAAATTTTCCGACAATTTTCTCTATTTTTCACCGTTTTCAACTTGAGAACTAGACTAACATACTGACAATAGTGAAAGGATATCAAAATGAATCAATGGGTTTGTATGATTTTTATGAGGCATTTTATCTATACATTAGTAGGAATCTTCTGAAGGAAAGCTTGCGAATAAATTTGTGACATCAAAAGTAGACGAACAAAGTGAATTTTGGGCCAAAATCACATGTATTTTCTTATGACGCTAAATTTTTTGCAATTTTCATGAAACCCGATCGGAACCTTGTGGAACACCCAACTCGAGGTAGCTGTGTTTCGGAGTGGAAGTGGGAGAGAGAAATGTGTGACGTAATCGATGCAGAGAAGGATGGAATGAGTATGGAATGATGCGGGACTCCGCATCAGCCCTCGGGCCTTCACCTCTGAGCCCTCTCGTCATGTACCAGTCACGTGGTCCCAGTGATCAGCGGCAGCTGAGGAAAATTCAATTGAATGAAGTTTATCGATATGAGAATCGAACCCAGGTCGACAGCGTGATGGGCTTTGTCGAGGCTAACCTCGAGTTTTTTGGAATTTTCACCAGCATCTGAAGTGAAATTTATAGGTTTGGTTTTATAATAAATATTCTGGTCTTTTTTGGTTGGTATTTTCAGCTAATAATAATAATAATAAGTGTATATGCACTGATATAAACATTACGTAGTTGATTTTTTCAGATACGAGGACTTCGATCTTGTTTTCATTTAAAATAATAGAATTATTTTGAGATACGCGTTTTTGTTTTGTATGATATCGAAGACATTGTTGATAATGAAGAGTAATCCTAATCTGAATCCCCCTTTTCACATTACATATCTCGTTCAGGAGTGAACAAATGAGCAACTGGGGCTTAAGTGAAAGATAATGTATAAATCTGGTACCAGTAGTGAGCATGGCCAAGTTTTAGCTATGATTACAAAAACACAAACAAAACAAAAAACTACAAAAAAAATTCCAAATGAAAAATTTTGTTATTCTACCACATACAAATTGAGAAAAACTTAATACCAGTCTGTAGGAAGTTATTTCTTTCAACTCTTGGATTGGGTGAATGGTTTGTCAATAACTGGGTAAAGAACGGTGATTCTGACATACCTTATATCACTGTAAAATATCCTAGAAAAATCAAGACAGTCAATGAAAACAAACGCCAGGAAATCCGAATTTTTTTCGAAAAGCTTTCGAGAGTTCCCTCACACAATTGTAGATCTTTAACCAATAAATTATATCTTGAGCCGCTTTTTTGATCTTATTCTGAAGTTTATGAAGTATATAAAATCCTACTGGAACAGACGTTTTTGTGGGCGAAATGAAAAAGATGAACTTTGATATTTTCCAACCACGTAAAGATCAATGTGATCTTTGTTTTGCTAATAAGTCGGGTCACATTGATAATGATATCTATAATAAACACATTGAAGAGAGAAATAATGCAAAAAGAGAAAAGGATAAAGATAAGGTTGATGCTATCGCTGGAAACATTAGTGCATTCATGGCCGATGTACAAGCTGTACAGCTTGTACCACAATTGCGTGCCAGCATTCTTTACAAAAGTTAGGCAGCCATAATTATACAAAATACAACTTAACAACAAAGGCAGTCGTTTGTTATGTCTGGCATGAAGGTGAAGGTGGTATGGACAGCAACTGCTTTGCAACATACTTTACTGATTTCTTAGACAATGAAATATCTGTGAAAAAAAAACCAATAATATTTTATAGCAATGGGTGATCAGCTCAAAATCGAAACGCTTGAACGCCTGAACTATTCTATATGTGATAGTACCGAAATTATGCAAAAATACTTAGTGAAAGGCCACACACAAATAGAGAAATTTGTTTCCCTTCCAATTATGTTCAGCTGATCGAAGATTCAAGGCGAAACCCTGAGTCTGGTCCATACAAAGTAAAATACGTTGATCATACATTTTTTTTAATCTCTGAGGTAAAATACTTCAACTCTATACGTCCTGGAAAAAAAAAACGGGAAATGCCCGTGTTAAGGATATCAGTGCGCTGAGATACACAATAGCTGATGGTATACAGTATAAGTTAGGCTTCGGGGATAACTGGGTTCCGCTTCCATCAAGACAGTTGAGTTCTGTTGGAACTGTCAAAAAATTATATGATGATGCGGTGCCAATTTCCGGCGATAAATTTTATAGTTTACAATTATTCCTCAAATCCGTGATTCACAAATATTTTCATCCGTTTTACGACTCATTGTCTCACAAGTGAATTTTTGTTTATCATAATAATGTCATAATATTATTTCATAGGTAACTAGGTATTGATATTTTCACGAATATTTTAAAGTTGAAAAAGTTAAATTATGTCTGTTTTAAAATGAATGAAACTTGACCGGTTTTACTGAGCACCCTATATATTGTTTCCGAAAGTTGAGATTCCAGAAATTATCATAGTGATGTTGACCAACTATTCCTGAAAAATCCACTTAATTACTGTAGACATGCGGGTGGTGAATTAAAAAAATATTGTCTGGAAAGTAGGTTTTCCTGGAATAATGCAATGCCGCAATGGAAATTGAACAACAAAAATTCCTTAGACATCTTCAGGGAAAAGCAACAAATTTTGTATGATGGTAATACATTATAAAAAATTATTAATATGAAAGGGCAACTTACTGTTAGTGAGGTTGGCCGTGTCGAAAAGAATGTTACATTTAAACAATTGAAACATGTCAATACATAAAACAAGTCACTGATTAAAAGAGGTTGACTCCTCACAAGATACAAAGAAGAATATTACATTAAAATTTTACTAAAATCGTTAATTGTTTCAAAATTATGGTCTACCGGTAAAAGCCATGAGGTTGAAGAACAAAAGAGAGAGACACCAAACAATTGACACTGTCAGCTGTCATGTAATTCAGTTTGAAAAGGTGTGTTTGTTTGTAGATGATAATCCATGGAACAGAAGAGAACTATGTTTGTTGTGAATACGGTTAGTTTTAATTCTATAAAAGTCTTAAAAGTTATATAAAATTGTTGATTTGACCTTATTTTTATATAAATGTTTAATTTCTTGTTATTTACAAGGAAAATGATTGCAATTAAGTGCCTTAATAGAAGCTACTAATAATTGTTAAGTTCATTTTATCTCAGAAAAACATTTTGATATTGTTGGCTTTCATTTAAGTTACATAAAAGAGTTTATTACTAGTCTTTGAGATTAATACATTAAGATTTGATAACGATTATAGTTCTAGTGACTATTAAATTTGATTTATATCATACCTAAATAGTTGTTATTCACATATTTCCTCGAAATTTGGTAGTCCCTTTCATAAATTACTGTGTCCCTTTCAATACAGTCCATTTATGAATGGGACAAAACACAATTTTTTAAAGATGCGAAAATAAATTACTAAAAATTTATTAATGACAATTATTGCATCTCATTTCAATCATTTAATAATAAACACTTCCTATTCAATTACCACCTGTTCTAAATATTAGATTGATATCGGTAAAATGAATAGCGCCTGTGAACGTTATTAACGGCGTGCGGTGATGGTTTTACTTCAAGCGGTATTTTTTATTTAACACTTATCACTTATCGGAAGCGATGCGACGTTTTACCGTACCTTGATCAACCCGCGCTATTCAAAAATGTCACAACCTAGCTTTATGGTTTACTGTTATTTTGTCTTGTCCACTGAAACGAAATTATAGTATGAAGATGATCATAATGATGATAATGTAATTTCATTTCAGTGTTCTTGTCAGTTTTCTTAACTTCCACTAGAATATCTGCAATGGATGAAGATCTTGAAGCGATAATTATTGGTGGTGGAAATGATCAAGACATTGAAGCCGCTATCTTGATGAATATTATATGGAATCAACAAGATGTTGATGCCCAACAACAGTTTAGGCGAGGTACCAGATGAAAACTGTAATTTCTTTTAGATTTGAGAAAGATGATATTTATAGATCGTACCACGCTCTACAGATCCCAGAGTTTGTAGAAACGTACAATAAAAATAAAGTGGCAGGTAAGTTTAGTTTTTTAAGCATTGAAATTTAACAGAACATAATGTGTGTATAATTCCTAAATACATTCTTATTTTACTGCAGGTATTACTGAACTCTGCATGCTATTAAGAAGACTTACATATCCTAATAGATTAAGAGATTCACGACAAGTATTTGGATACTCCCCTCAAGCAATGTCACTTATAATAACCAGAATTACAGACATATTAATACAAAATCATGGACACCTATTAACTTGCATGGCAGGGGACAAGGGATATTGACGCTGTCGAATAGGCTTTGCAGAACCTGTTTCAATATGATGCTGTAGTAAATGCGTTTTACCAATACTATCAGCTGGTAAAATTTCGGAGAAAGAGTCTACAATATTTTTCAACCTGATTTGCTGTGCCTCGGTCAAATCCTCATATGTTGACTGCAAACTTCATAATTGTTCTGTAATGTATAAGATAAGTCATGGAAATTTGCTTTCACTTGAAATTCCCTGAGAAAATCAATTCCTGAGATAATCGTATGTTTCAAGGAAGGAATAACCAATAATTTAATACATTTACGTTGTCCTTGTAGTAAAATTGGAAGAGATACATAACATAAACACTCTTGTGAAACACCATCCGCAGTGGTTACTTGCAAGGGGGTGTCATGAACGAAATTGATATTCCATTTTTTAAAAGGAACATACCATAGGAACCTAAGATACAATGACAACTCCCAGAGTCTACAAGACATGAAACCTCATCATCATAGACGTGGATTTTTAAATAAGGACGAGTATCACTAACTTTGTTCTCAAAGATTGGATTAATCGGAGGTACCCTAAGGTTAGATTTTGAATTATTAGATACTTTATTAGAAGGTATTGACATAGAGTTACGAACAGCAGTCAACCATTTTTGCCATTCTGTAGAACTCACCGTCTGTTGATTTTTGTTTGTGGTAGTTAGTGTCTGGGTTTGAACTGCCTGCTACCACAGCGTCCAGACCCGCTGTACCAGCTTGTACGTATTTTGGAGTACATTTAAAACATTTTGATTTTACAATACCCTTTCTTCCACAACCAAAGCAAAACAAGGTTCTCCGAGATTTACACGTAGAATAGGTATGTCCACTACTGGAAAAATTCCAACAAGTAGTGGAGTTCAAGGCAGAAACATTTTTATTGCTGACAATTTTG
>WOGL01000220.1:0-17263 GCA_015342145.1 Leptinotarsa rubiginosa | reverse complement strand
GGATTTCAAATCAATTTACATCATATTAGACAATGAAAGTCCGAACTGATGAAATGCACCACAAAACATTGTCAACCACCTTCAAACAAAAGCTTTTTAGAAGTTATTATGTAGGTAGATCACAAATGAAGACAAATAAAACATTATGGAAATCAATGTTTAATTTTTTACATTCAGTATATAACAAAGTCAAAAAATACAAAAACTAGAAAAAATTCTGGTGTTCAACAAAAAACAAAAACTTTTACAGTTCATCTTTATCTTGTGATATGTGATGTTCCAGAATATGATGTACTGCTTCTTTGGTATCCCTATAAAAAAATAACCCTATATAATGATAAAAAAAATTTCAAACCTACCTTTCCAAAGGAGTAGTTTTCTGATCATTCAAAATATCAAATAAACCCATTTTGCCTAATAAATCCAAACCCTTATCTGCAGCTTTATTTCGCGATTGCATTTTATTGGATCCCTCTCCAAAACACAACTGAAAACAGAAATTCATGATTTTCTCATATGTCTCAATCCCTTCGAAAGTTCACTTCATCACTAACAACTGATACTTACATATTCAGGATTGATGTGCAACGAGAGGAGGGAAAAATGTTTACTTCCTTCTTCAAAATCTGCGTAAGATATTTCAAAATTCAGGGCATTACTCATTTCCAGAAGTTGGTCCTGATAGGTTTGCTTTAAATTTTCCGACTTCTTGCCTTTCTTGGATTTAGGACCGTCTGACGATTTTTTGTTGGTTTTGTCATCACCCTAAAACAAGAAGACTAGCTTATGGGAATCAGTTTGAGACTTCTTTAAACCTTTTTACCGCATTAATCAAATAATAATGCTGGTTTGATTGAGTTTGCATTTATTTATGTAACTTTTTTTGAGCCGTTATTTTCTGCTCTATCTGAATGATCTTGCCGATATTAATATATAAAGATTTTTTTCATTATTCATCCATGAGATCTATACATACATAAAATTGCTACTATTACTACATAGTATAAAAGAAAGTCGCTTCCCGCCGTCTGTCCCTATGTATGCTTAGATTTTTAAAACTACGCAACAGATTTTGATGCGGGTTTTTTATTAGACAGGGTGGTTCATGAGGAAGGTTTATATGTATCTAACATGCATAATTTAGTAGAGAAACACTGATAATTGTAGAGGTTTCAAATGTGATGTAAATAAACACATTTTTGCGCTTACATTGCAAACGCTGGCTGAACCCTACGAGATAGATCAAAATAATGTACTACAGTATTGTACAACTCAAAAAGGTCTACAAAAAAGTCCGCGATGGTTGGTATATGTCTCTGTCTCTTAGGGATAACCCACAATAACCATTTTTTATCCTTTACTTTTATACAAAGCGATTTTAAGCAATACAGCATTAATCCTTATCCAATGAAGTACCTTAAATACATTTTGCATTTAATATAGATCCATCTGGCCCTTTACAGCATGTTATTTAATTAAATATTTTCGAAGATATCACAGATTTAAAATGCAGGGACATAGCGGTTGCGGTGGTAACGACTGGGGGCCGGCGGCGCGTGCCTATAAATAGCGCGTTGAAGGCCGCGTTTCGTTCTATAGCACTTACTTTCAGAGTGTGGTGAGGGTAAAGTACTGTTGAAGTACTACCTTCAGTTGACGCTGTTTTCTTCAATCATCGTGGTGATGACAGTCTTATTGCGATTTTAGATCTTTGAAAATACAACTTTGGTATATTTTAGAAACTTAAAAACTGGCAAGTCGGCAAAGCAAGACTCCAAAGCAACGAAAAAACTATCATGGTTAGTCGGGTTTCTAGGTATTTTGGTATCCTACTCGTACAGGGTGCCTGTAAAAAGCTCTCAACGAAAATTGAATCATATATTTGTCATTGCCAAGCAAATCTAACAGTATTTCCTAGAGTACTCCAAAAACAATTTTTTTAATAAATAGTTAATGCTTGCAAAGATATGTATTATAAAAATAATAGAACTCGTTTTCAATTTTTTATCCCAATTTTTTAAATGGTTAACTTACAAGAATTACAAAATAACCTTGAAACTTGACTAACCAGGCAAATTACTCTAAAATTATTAAACAAGAGGCACTATTACGTAAAGCAGCTAAACTCATCAACAGAGTTTTTGTGTTCTTCTGGAAAGCAAAGAAAATAAATATTTTGGAATGAAATCTCAAAACATTCATCTCTCCCACAGTACCTACACCGTAGGTTCTGGTAAATGCCTGCCGGAAAACAACTACTTCCCCGGCTACTACCACGCTGGACATTGAATGATATCCGACAAACATTCACGCAAGATAACTCACAGAGGTTAGTCTTGCAGATGTTTCTTGTTCATCCAGCAGCAGGACCATGTTGAAATCAGTCGAGTAGATCACCTACAGACCGGTGACATTTTCCAAAACCTTCAATTTCACTAATGGAGGCTATCTTTTGAATCGTGGTTGTTAGGTCATGGGGGAGAGGTGAGAATAACGGAAATTATATTTTATTACTCTGACTGTTTCTCAAAATGGATTAAAGAATTTTTTGATACCTATTTTGATATAACTGAATAAGTGTCTAATGCTGAAAGTTATTTAAAATGATTAGCATGTAAAATACATTTTCTTCGATAATAAAGTATACCTGACTAAACTTACCTTCTTATCAGCCAGAATATCTTTGCCAAATCCCACCACAGAGTCTATCACATTTCCAACAGTCATGCTAATTTCATCCAACTTATTTTTAATAATCTTCTTCTTCTTATTTTTTTTCTTTTTGTCTTTAAGCATACTTTTAACTTGCACTTCTTGAGGTATCGGTTCTAACTCGGACATTTTCTCTAACATGTCTTCGGCAGCAGCTTTCTTAGATGCTTTTTTTGACCTTCCCTCTCCTGTCGTTGTCAAATGGCCCACTCTACATTCTGTAACGAATGTTTTCTTGTGAGGAGGGCCAAATTCTTTAATTATTTCAAACTCTACATCAAGTTTTCGCATCTGTGCTGACTCATAAACTAAAGATATTGGCGACTTCAAGTTTTGTTTGGCTTTTTTGCATTGCTCTTCTGAACCTAAATCAGATAAGAAATATTACTAATAATTTCGAGAAAACAGTCTAACTGGCAGAACCTGTTAACAACAAAACAATAATTTTCTCTCCCTATCATGTTGAGAGTGAAAATACACATAACTCAACATTTAGAAAAAAACATATTATGAGACTTGAAAAATCGCTTGAAAGTGAAAACTTTGCAATATTGTTTGAGTAATAAAATTTGCTCTCCTTCTGCCAAGTGTATTTATAGGTCTGTTCAAAAAATAAGGTGAATAGGGTGAGCCATGAATGGTTTTACACAATACCGACCATTTTCTTTGTATTGCTTCTCGCAAGCGGTGCATAACTTCAAGATAATCCTCCTTATTGACCGTACAACTATGTGGTAAGAACTACTTGACTACTACTACGTCACGGTAATCTAAGAAAACAGTGAGCATGCTTTTTTTGGTATTGGCTCTCCTGGGCTCTTCCATTGGGAAGACTGGATTTTGGTTTCGATGTCATAACCATATACCCATGATTCGTACATGACCCTTTTGAGCAAATCTGGATCGCCGTTGATGTCATTCAACAATTCCTGAGCGATGTTCATGCAGCGGTTTTTTGGTACATAAGACAAATAAGACAATTTACTAAGAGTAATACATTCATTGAAATTTTCATTTTATTATTCAATCATTTCCTGAAGGGAGTAATAGGTTTTCTCTAGTAGGAAAGACTTAAGTGTAATTTTGAAGCTGTGGATAGTACTAGAGTTTTTCAGTTCAAGTGGTAGCAGATTAAATAATCTGAGCCCTATTACATTGGGGGAATTGTAAGTCAGTGCATTTTTACAATATGGCATATGAAAGTCTGTCTTGTACCTGGTATCAATAGAATGCACATTTTCATTTCTTATGAAACAGTTACGGTTATCATATATAAAAACACATAATTCGAATATATACAGGCATGGAAATGTTAGTATTTCAAAATTTTTAAAAATGCTTTTACAACTTGTATTTCTTAAGACTCCTGCTATACATCTTATGATCTTTTTCATTCCATTATAATTCCAAAATACATAAACAATAAAAAAAAAACGAAGTGTTGGAATAGACTTCAAAATGAATTGTATCAAAGTGACATATTAACGCATATAATCGAATGCAGATATAATATGTGGGGTTGCATAAAAACTACACCTGGTGATAACGTAATTATTGTAAACGGCGGCATTCAGTTGTTTCTGGGAAAAAAAATTAATATTTGATACGAATGTATACAATTGAAAATCTACTTCGGTTCAACCAGAAATTTATCAAACTCAAGTGTTTCAAATGAAACTGTACTACATAAAATGTTGAATATACTATGCGATTCATTTCTCTGTTCTAGTGAAAAGTGTAATTTTATTTTCGATAATAACTATTTCATGTTAAAATAAAATAGGAAATGTTGAAATTTACACTTCTTCTTGGGACAGAAAAATGAACCCCCAGAGCAATTTTTACTTATAGATATTTAAAACTACGCGAATTGGTGATAAAATCCAGTTCTTACATTCTCACATAAAATCTGAGTGAACTCCATCTTTTGTATCTCACAAAATCAAGTTAATTGGAAATATTTCCAAAGACGGTGTCTTAGTGCCGCCATTTTGAATTTGAAGAAAATGGCACCTATGGTCCTATTTTGGAAAGGAATTTTCATTATGATATGTCGTTGAAGAGACACTTTTATATTCTATCGAATGGTCCCAGTCAATGTATAGAAATCCATATTGCTTCGTTGCTACGTCCCTGCGGGTGTTGTCAAACCTGTTAGTGTAGAAGACTTTCCGGCTAACTCAATCTTCCCCAAGGAACGAACATGCCTGTATCGAAATATCAATTCAGCAAATCTTTCTATCATGTATGGAGATGTCAGAGTGTCCTACCTCCCCCGGTTAGGGATGGCTATATGGGAGGAAGAAATAAGTATCCCACAAAACCCAAATAAATAGGGAAATTACCTTATTAGCTGGAAAAACAAAGATCTATTGTATGTGCTGCAAAAAGATCAAACAGGGAAAACAAAAACAAAGCGACTCAGGTGATCAGGAATCTATTTGCTACCTCTGTCAGAATTTGATGGCTTGTTACCAATAAAAAAATGAAATTAAACGTTTTAATACTGTACACAAAAACATAACCCCAGAACTTATCTCTGAAAAATAGGTTGAAACTTGAAAACTACACTATTTGTGTGTCTATACATATATACATTAATCTTGACTAGATTATCAATCTTTTTGTCTGAATTTTGAGATACTTATTCGGTATCTACGCAAATGTAAATGAATGTCAATACTATACTGAGTAGGGACTTAAAGCAATTGCTGAAAGCGTACAGTTACTCTTGGGAAAAACTAATATAATAACCCTTTCTTCATATCAACACTTTGATTGTGAATTACGCTCATAATAAACTCCAAATAGTCATATTCAACACTGCGAAGAGGTTACCTTGACAATGAATACTTAGCCTAGCATTCTGATGATACCAAGCCATTGCTCTGACTTCACTTCAGCCTTCTGCTGTTTTTCCTTTCCCAGGGTGAGTAATACAATATTTTTCTAGACGAATACCAGTACCAGCAAACGGTGGAGAATACGGTTGATGAAAGAATTCCGCATCTCAAGATTGACTAACCTACTCAAGGGGACAGCCCTTAGATGAACCTCAAATCTACTTTTGATTAATAGGTTGATTCTTACAACCAGAACAAAAATCTGTGAAACAAAAGAGAAAACTCTCATGATTGTGAAATTCATAAAACCGAATTTACTTACCTCGACAGAGTCGAGATTTTTTTTCTATGTAGAAGATGGCCACGTGAACTAGTTACCGGAATCAGGCATGCAAACAACCTTCCTCAATCCTGCTTCCATTGACTACTTCCAGACACAATGAACGGATTATTTCCACGAAGGGTGAAATCCCGCATCTACTAACGGACACTCTCTAGTGATATTACCCTAACGTTGGACCAGTTAAACTTTTTCCACCGGCGACCTATATCTTCACCACCTTTTCTTTTCCAAAAGAAATCTACCCGCAACCTCAAATTCCACCTTCCGGAAGTGATCCTTTACCCTGACGTTTTTCCGTCAGTGCCTACCAAAACAACAAGACTAAAAATAAATATATTTACACTTTACAGGAATGTAATCAGCGACCAATCACAAAACCTGTTTTCTAAAACAATTCCAAATCATGCCATTTAGTCTATGATTCGATTCCTATTTATAGTATACTAAACAACCTCTTCTTACGAACAATTTCCTATCAAGAAACAACTAATTGAATATGTATTTCATCACATATGAAATAACAAATCACTCCAACAAGAGTTAGTCCGGACCTTAATTTCGAGACTACAGCGCAGTTCTGCCAGCTGATAATATTGCAATTAAAGGTACGTTCTACAAACAACACTTCTAGATGGTATCGTTTCGCGAATACCGTTCCAAAAATGACTTTGTTGAAATCACATACTAGACCAATACAAAGGATTGGTGTGTCCTGTTATGCTAGAGACAATAAATAGCATTTCGAGATTATAACCAGAAATATTTGGAGTTACGAATTTTGTAACCGTAACACTACCCCCTTCTTTAAAAGAAAATTTCGAAGAAATTTTATGAAAACCAAAGTAATATAAGCCAGTCGCTACCAAAACAATCCAATTGTTGACACAAGATTATTCTTTTCTACGCTCCTTCTTCCTATGATCAGTCTGTTCGTCCACCTGAGTTGTATCAGCCTTCAAGTCTTTTACATCCCATTTACCCAAGGATTTTCCATGATCATTAACTAATTCATATGTACTGATTCCTAATTTCTTTTTAATTTTGTATGGACCTGCAAATTTTTTATCTAGTTTAGCTGAATAATTTTTACCTTTATCCGAGAGATTATATTCTTTCTTCCATACCAATTGACCTTCTTCAAATTCCACAGGTCTATGTCTTAAATTATAATTGTGAGTTGATTGTAAGTGAGCCTTCTTTAATTGCTTTACCACAAATTTATGAATTTCTTTCAGTTTACTAGATTTCTCCCTATCCTGACTTTGTTGCTTTTGAATCTCATTATTGTTATTACTGGCTAAATTTTCGTCTATTGTTATATCCTGACTATTTTTGTTACTTGGAATTCCTAAACTATTTTCCAAAATTTGTTTTCTCCTTATTTGCTTAAATTCACTACCTTCTGTTACCATTTCATATCCAAAATTGATAAAATAAGGTGTGTTTTTTGTTATCTCTGACTTAGATGTTCGTAGTGCACAAGCTAATTTTGATAAATGTTTATCCCAATGTTTTTGATTATCAGTAATATATGACCGAATCATTGTTTTAAGTACCCTGTTATATCTTTCTGTGAAGTTAGGACCAGGATTATATAAAGCATTTGTTAAAAAGGTTATATTATAATCTTTCAGTAATTTCTCAAATTCTCTTGATTTATACTGACCTCCATTATCTGATCTAAGTAACTCTGGAGTTCCAAAAAGCAAAAAGACATAATCTTCAATTAATTTTGCTACATTCTTAGCTGTTGCTGTTCTAAGTGGAAATAGTAATGTGAATTTACTAAAGTAATCTACCACTACAAGAACAAAACGATTACCAAGAGTACTTCTTGGAAAAGGGCCTATCAAGTCAGTTGATATGTATTGCCAGCACCTGGTAATAACAGGTTTACTCCCCATCTGACCTGATATTTTTTTTTGTTCAGGCTTTTGTTCTGCACAAATTTTACATTTCTTTATGTATCTTCCTACATCAGATTTCATCTTAGGCCAAAAATATTTACTTAGAATTTTATTATATGTTTTATATATCCCCAAATGTCCAGATTTTGGATCATTATGTGCATCAAATAAAATTTGTGATCTTTGTGGTTTTGCTATTACCGTTTTCCATTTGTCATAAGGCTCATAAAAATTATTATCATTTACATATTTATACAGTATGTTTTCATCATCTACTCTCCATAAAGGATATTTCAAAGGTTGATTTTTGATTTTTGTACACATATCTCTGTACCAAGCACATTTTTCCTTATTGTCTATATTTACAGTATTTACATAATTAGTATCTACAGGAGATCTAGATAAATAATCGGGTACCACATTTTCTTTTCCCGGTCTGTGTATAACTCTAAAGTTATATTGCTGTAAGCGTAATGTCCATCGTCCAAGACGACCTTGAGGGTTTTTTAAATTATGAATCCATGTCAAACTACTATGATCTGTCACTACTGTGAATTCTGATAATTCTAGGTAACATCTGAGCTTCTCAATAGCCCAAATGACACATAGTAATTCTTTTTCTGTTACAGAGTATTTAATTCCGTGTTTATTTAACGTTCTGGATAAGTAACAAATTACATGAGTTTTACCGTCATAATCCTGTGTAAGAACTGAACCTAAGCCATATGAACTTGCATCACAATGTAGAACAAAAGGTTCATTAAAATTAGGACAAGATAAAATTGGTGCAGTTACTAATGTATTTTTCACTTTTTCAAAAGCTAACTGACATTCTGGTGTCCATTTAAATTTAACTTTTTTCTTAGTAAGATTTGTCAAAGGGACTATTATCTCTGATAAATATGGTATAAAACGGCGATAATAAGATACCATTCCTATGAAAGAACGTACTTGTTTAGGTGTTTGTGGTGGTGTCATTTCAACCACGGCTTTAACTTTATCTGGGTCCACTGATAACCCTGACCTATTTACAATATATCCTACATATTTCAATTCACTTCTGAAAAAATTGCATTTGTCTTTATTAAGAGTTAAATTTGCCAATTTGAGTCTATGAAAAACCTCTCTCAAGATTTGAATATGAGTGGAAAAATCGGGAGTTACTATAACAAGATCATCCAGATATTTGAACACATATGGTTCTAATTCTGGTCCAAAAATTTTTTCAACCAAAAATTGAAATGTGGACGGCGCATTGGTCAAACCAAACGCAAGGCGATTAAAATGAAAGTGCCCACGACCTGGAATTGAAAAAGCTGTGTATTTCTTTGAATTTTCCGCCATCTTTACTTGCCAGTATGCTGATTTTATGTCTAAAGTTGTAAGATATTTTGCGTTACCAAGCCTATCAAGAATTGAGCTGATTAAAGGTAAAGGATAAGCCCATTTTTCTGTGACTGCATTTAATTTTCTAAAATCTACACAGAATCTATAGGATCCGTCACTTTTCGGTACCATTAAAATAGGTGAATTCCATGGACTTTCGCTTTTTTCTATAACACCCAAATCTAGCATGCGAGTTACTTCCTCGTCTATTTTTTCTTGCATTTTAGGACTGACAGGATAGTATCTTGATTTTATTGGAACACTATCAGTTTTTATTTCGTGTTTTATTATATCGGTACAACCTAGCTTGATGTTCTTTATAGAATTAAAATATTCATCTATCACTGAATTAGCTTCATTCTTTTGTTCTAGAGTCAAATCATCAGCAGTTTCAATTAAATTTAATTGTCCATGACTATTAGCAGCATTCCCAAAAAACCATTCCCCTTTTCTCAAATCTGGGACTATACCCATTTTTACCCAAAAAACTGTGCCTAAAACTAGTGTATGTCTTAACTGAGGCATTATATAACACTGAAAAACATGAATTTTATCTAATAATTGAATGGGAATATTCATGAAGCCTATACATTCCACAGAAGTTCCATTCGCAACTATGCAAGTGCTTTTTGACTTTATTAATTTTAATCCAAGATTTAATAAAATATTATATCCCTTTTCTCCAATGAATATTTTATTTGCACCGGAATCCAATAAACCATTCATTTTAATTCCATAAATTGATACGGTCACATAAGGACATTCATTATTATTTGCTTGTGATATTAAATATGACAATACAGGTTTACTATAATTATTAAACAACTCAAGTTCTGCTTTAGAATAATAGTCATTGTTTTCATTATTTGAGACCGAATTATTTTTATCTGAAACACAATCACGGTCTATAATCGGTTTCTCTATTCGTTTTCCGTACGACGAGTACAATATCGAGCAATGTGGTTTTTACCTTGACACCTAAAGCATATTATTTCTTGATTGCCAGATCTACCACCAAAACTATAGTTTCTGTTTTGTTGTTGTTCAGAATTATGAGAAAATTTCCTTTGATTATCCCTATTTCTGTTATCTTGATAATTACTTTGTAGATATCCACCTCTAGGTCTATAATTATTATAGTTAGTTACTCTATACCGATCTGAATTCAAATTATCTCCATACGAATCTCTATCCCTTCTACTCAAATATCTATCCCTTGAAAAATCTCTATTCCTTTCTCCCGAACTATTTCTATATCTATCTCCTGAAAAGTTTCTACTTCCCGAAAAATTCCTATACCTATCACCTGAATAATTTCTGTTATCGATACTATATCTATTTACAAAACCAAAATTACGATTTTCTAATGAATCTCTCCTATCATTAGAACTGTCTCTAAAATTACCCATATAACTATCTCTATTACCCGAAAGATTCCTAACTTTGTCCTCAGTTTTTTCATACCCCGTATTTACACTATTGACCCAATGTTTGTGTTTATTTAATGTTCTACTACGACTTTCGTGTCTGCCTATTTTCCTGTAATTTCCTCCTTCTGAGCTACCTACACTGTTCCTAGAATCTACACTACTATCCCTATCTTTATAATTTCCACTATTTATACTGTCGTTACTGCTATTCCTTAGTTTTCTTTCCCGTTCAGCTCTAGTGTCACACTCTGTATCACTTGACAACTTATCGTGGTTTTTGAGAATAGGCTTTTTGTTTTTCTTAAATGAAACTAATTTTGTGAATTCCATAAAGTCTAGTTTCTTCTTAACATTTTTTCCTTCTTGATAAGATAAATCAATTTCTACTGTATGTTTACTTGAAGAGGGGGGAGTAAATTCTAACATATTTTTCCTGTTATCCTCAATTCTACGGCATAGCTGAATTAAATGTTCAATAGAATGTATATCAACAAAAGCCAATGGATTCTGATAAAAAGGTAAAATATTTTTTTTAATGATTTTCAATTTTATTATCTCCTCTACAGTTACAGTTAGCCTGCCAAATAAGTTATCCATATATGCTACATATATTGCAATACTTTCCCTATCACCCTGTGTTCTAGATTTTATTTGTTCCCATATTTTTTCATTATAGTCTCTAGGTAAAAATTCTTCCCTAAAAACATCACATAAGGTATTCCAATCGTTAATCTTACTTTTCAGAGACCTGTAATATATTAAAGCTTTACCCTCAAAGAGCTCTACAGCGCTTCTAAATAATTGATGGTTTGTTAACCCTCTGGATTCCCTAAGTTCGTTTACTCTTTCTAGGAATGCATTAAGTCCTAGTGCATCAGATTCTCCACTAAATTTCAAACCCCAATCAGCAATTTTAACTTTTGAGACACCATCAGTTAAATCAGTAATCTGGTGAGAAGTTATCTGGGAATCTGTATTATTGACAGAAACAGGAGTGGAAGTATTTTGTTTCCCACCCTGTACTAGACTAGTTTGAAATATAACATCTACAGGATTTTCTTCCTTCTTTAAGTCATCCTTGAAATTAATATGTTTTTTCTCAAATTCATCCAAACATTCCAGTGTTAATGACAATAATTTTGAACGTTCTTCAATCTCAACCGAAATAGTTGAAGAAATATTTTCAACTCTCCCTAATACATGAGCAAGTCGAGCTCGTAGTTTTTTAACCAGAGAATGCGTAAAATTTTCAGTTAAAGCTTGTTTTATTTCATTAATTTTTACTGCACAAATGTCTAGTTCATTCCTTGCTTCATAATTGTATGTTAATTTGAAACTATGGCCTTCATTTTCTAATTCTATTAGCTGTCGAAGTTTAGCAATAAGTTCTTTAACAGTACCCTGAGGGTTAGCACCCCTAATACTTATTTCATACTCTAGCTCCTCTTTATTAAGCCTATCAGGTATTATTTTAACTAGTGCCATTACTTATTATTGGGAAAACGGATATGATATTTCAAGACTCTGCAAAATGGTCTCAATTGTGTACCATTTAAATTTGAGTTAAGAATCCTAAATTAACATTAACGAGTTCAGTTTTGATTAAAAGATGAAATTATGAGTTCAGTTACGTTTGGGCGCCAAAAATATGCTACGTCCCTGCGGGTGTTGTCAAACCTGTTAGTGTAGAAGACTCTCCGGCTAACTCAATCTTCCCCAAGGAACGAACATACCTGTATCGAAATATCAATTCAGCAAATCTTTCTATCATGTATGGAGATGTCAGAGTGTCCTACCTCCCCCGGTTAGGGATGGCTATATGGGAGGAAGAAATAAGTATCCCACAAAACCCAAATAAATAGGGAAATTACCTTATTAGCTGGAAAAACAAAGATCTATTGTATGTGCTGCAAAAAGATCAAACAGGGAAAACAAAAACAAAGCGACTCAGGTGATCAGGAATCTATTTGCTACCTCTGTCAGAATTTGATGGCTTGTTACCAATAAAAAAATGAAATTAAACGTTTTAATACTGTACACAAAAACATAACCCCAGAACTTATCTCTGAAAAATAGGTTGAAACTTGAAAACTACACTATTTGTGTGTCTATACATATATACATTAATCTTGACTAGATTATCAATCTTTTTGTCTGAATTTTGAGATACTTATTCGGTATCTACGCAAATGTAAATGAATGTCAATACTATACTGAGTAGGGACTTAAAGCAATTGCTGAAAGCGTACAGTTACTCTTGGGAAAAACTAATATAATAACCCTTTCTTCATATCAACACTTTGATTGTGAATTACGCTCATAATAAACTCCAAATAGTCATATTCAACACTGCGAAGAGGTTACCTTGACAATGAATACTTAGCCTAGCATTCTGATGATACCAAGCCATTGCTCTGACTTCACTTCAGCCTTCTGCTGTTTTTCCTTTCCCAGGGTGAGTAATACAATATTTTTCTAGACGAATACCAGTACCAGCAAACGGTGGAGAATACGGTTGATGAAAGAATTCCGCATCTCAAGATTGACTAACCTACTCAAGGGGACAGCCCTTAGATGAACCTCAAATCTACTTTTGATTAATAGGTTGATTCTTACAACCAGAACAAAAATCTGTGAAACAAAAGAGAAAACTCTCATGATTGTGAAATTCATAAAACCGAATTTACTTACCTCGACAGAGTCGAGATTTTTTTTCTATGTAGAAGATGGCCACGTGAACTAGTTACCGGAATCAGGCATGCAAACAACCTTCCTCAATCCTGCTTCCATTGACTACTTCCAGACACAATGAACGGATTATTTCCACGAAGGGTGAAATCCCGCATCTACTAACGGACACTCTCTAGTGATATTACCCTAACGTTGGACCAGTTAAACTTTTTCCACCGGCGACCTATATCTTCACCACCTTTTCTTTTCCAAAAGAAATCTACCCGCAACCTCAAATTCCACCTTCCGGAAGTGATCCTTTACCCTGACGTTTTTCCGTCAGTGCCTACCAAAACAACAAGACTAAAAATAAATATATTTACACTTTACAGGAATGTAATCAGCGACCAATCACAAAACCTGTTTTCTAAAACAATTCCAAATCATGCCATTTAGTCTATGATTCGATTCCTATTTATAGTATACTAAACAACCTCTTCTTACGAACAATTTCCTATCAAGAAACAACTAATTGAATATGTATTTCATCACATATGAAATAACAAATCACTCCAACAAGAGTTAGTCCGGACCTTAATTTCGAGACTACAGCGCAGTTCTGCCAGCTGATAATATTGCAATTAAAGGTACGTTCTACAAACAACACTTCTAGATGGTATCGTTTCGCGAATACCGTTCCAAAAATGACTTTGTTGAAATCACATACTAGACCAATACAAAGGATTGGTGTGTCCTGTTATGCTAGAGACAATAAATAGCATTTCGAGATTATAACCAGAAATATTTGGAGTTACGAATTTTGTAACCGTAACGTCGTGGTCATTTCTGGTTGAACCGAAACAGGTTTTTGGTTACTTTTCATTCGGAATATCAGCTCCAATAGACTTCACTATCGTTTCGAATTACAGATTTACTATGCCAGAAACAACTGAATGGCCCAGTATACAATGATTTCGGTGTCATCCGGTATGGTAGGAAACTCAGCTCAGAGCTTCTTTTTCAGCCGATGAAAATATTTTGACTACGCCAGAACTAAAGACCTGTTTCTCGACGCGTATTTCGCCAACCGGAGTTCCAATTTAACATCAGAGTTTTTCGGAGTTTTTGTAAAATGCGACCAAATTTATAATTCCATTTGATTCATCATCATCCCTAACCACATCTATTTCGAGTATCTAAGCGACTGTACTAGAAATCGAGTGAATGAAACGACGCGCACAGTAACTTGATCGTACATAAAACGTTCTTCATCCAAATGTCGTGATCAAAGCAAAGTTTCAACTACCCTATGTGAAAAAAAACGACAAAAGTGCTGTTAGAAGAGCCATGATTTATATTGTTTTGTGATTTCAACATGAATCGTTTGATATTTTCAATTAAATTTGCTTTATTAATACATGTGTGACGGAGGTGAAATATCTTGACATTGTTCTCGATGAAAAACTCACCAGGAACGCTCATTTGGAAATTTTTTTACAAAAATCCAGACTGTCTCTATAAACATGTCGAAGGATTTGTGGTAAAACTTGGGGTTTAGGTCCCGAACAAATCCATTGGATATATGTGATGATTGTCAGAACAATGATCATTTGTGGTGCAATTNACCATACCGTCAGCAGCCATGGAGATCCTTCTACCTCCTCTTCACATTTTTCTGGAGAGAGAGGCTAAATGGACTGCATATAGACTTGTGCATATTGCTAATTGCAAAAATCAATTTAATTCAGAGTGCAACAGATTGTTGGTTGACACTGGAAGTCACAGCATTCTGGAAATGACCTCTGATTTCATGCCTCCAACTGTCAACTACCAACTGCCTTATAAAGTATTGTTCCCGAGTAGAGAGGACTGGATCCTCCAGGAGAAGAAAATATTAAGAGCACGTAGTTGGTGACTCATAGATGGATCAAAAACAACTTCCGGTACTGGTGCAGGTGTTTTCAGTCGCAGACCCACGACAGATAAATCAACCTGCCTAGGAACCTATGCGACTGTATTTCGAGCGGAAATTTAAACTATTGGAAGAATCTAACCTCATACAGAAGTCAATGAAAATATTCTCGGGCAGTCAAGCAGCGTTGGAAGCTCTTGGCTCCTACCGAACAACGACTAAATTGATAGCAAATTGCCAAAAACGACTCTCCTCGATAGGAAGACTCAACAGATTGTCTCTGGTCTGAGTTCCTGGCCATACTGGCCTGGAAGGCAATGAGGCTGCCGATGCCCTTGCACAGGAGGGTGCTGCAAGCAGCTTCATCGGACCAGAACCTTTCATTGGCATCGCTTCAGGCTTTGCCAAACAACGATTGAACACCTGGATCGCAAGAAGATTTATATACTCCTGGCAGAATCTCCAAGACTCGGACTGTCGGAAGACAGTGTGTGTCGCCTCTGTTTGGAAAATTATGAAACAGCAGATCACATACTTTGTGCCTGCCCCGCTGACGACCCAATCAGGTTTTAAGAGTTCGGCAGAGCCGTACTCTCATCATCTGACCTGGAAGACCACTCACCATACAAACCAATCGCCTTCGTTTAGAAGCTGGGTTTATTCGGTCGAGTGTGAATAGGTGTGAGCCACAATAAACCCTTGCGGGTTGCGATGGAGGGTCGAATAGACCCACGCACTTTGGACCTAACCTAACCTAAAATTGCTGAGGTGAGAGGTTGAATCCTGAACCGAATTCTTACGTGTATTCATGTTGAGTGTTGAATATGATATGTAGACATTAAATTATTTAAGGTTTGACGACAGAAATATACCTGTTTAGACAATTTTTTGAGTTTCGAAAACGGAAAAAGCTCACTTGAAAAACTTGAAAATTAAATTTTTCCAATAATAATTTAACAAGTAGGCAAAATTTATCAATTGAACTCTTCAAAGTCTTTCGTGTCTTCAATACCATTATGGAGTGAACTAGTTAGGGATTCAGCTCCGTTTATTTTACAGATTGTGGAAGGTTAAAAAACTTGATAAGCAGCGAGAGACATTGCCACTCTAACAACAAAAAGTATTTATCACATAATACAACCTGCCACTGTTAATTCCACCGTTAAGTCTAAAAATTCATCTTTTCAAGTTGAATATCCGATAACACCGGCTGTCATTTGCGAAAACGGCTCTCACGTTTGTCCATAAACGAGTCATTGTTGACCGACGGGTGTGTCTGACAAACAGCCAGCGGTAAGCTTTTGGCGTTTGCGGCTAATTTCATTACGCCTCCATTTAATTATGTGGCTTTTTCGACGGTTTTTGCACAAAGATTAAATTTTGTTTGATGTCATAATTCAATTTGCCCTCGCTGTTTGCAGAGCTGATTTCCTGTAATGTGATATCTGGCGACAAGGTGGGTCAGACGACTGGAAATTTGATGAATTCTTGTGACCTTATAGCGAAGCCTGGAATTATCGAAATAATAATCAAAGAATAAAAGAGTGGGAGTGCTTTTGTGAATTAATGAAATTAATAAGCCAATGAACATAATACCACAATCTGAAAAAAGTGCAATAAAGAACTGTCCATATACTATACAAAAATACTATAGAATATATACCCAAGACTACAACAATAAAAAAACAAAAATACAAAAAACTGTATCTTTCACATACCACAAATGCATTGCTCGGCTCAAATGTCGTTAAAGGCTCGTCCTTTAGGTAAGGGCGATTCTCAATTGAAATGAAGAATGCACGTCAACTGGAAACTCAAATACACTCGACAACTTCGAGACACCTCAAAAACCTTACAATCAAGCGTCATTATACTGGAAATAATGGTATATTTTTTGCACTTCTGAACATGCAATACATATCCTATAGGATAGGATAGGATAGGATAGTGAAACCGGATCTGAAGCAGATTCTGATGTTGTACTTGGAACCAATTCTTCTTATCCTCTCCGATAATCCTCTGATGTAGGAAAGTGCAAGCACTGGTTGTGACGGTTTCTC
>WOGL01000219.1:0-17175 GCA_015342145.1 Leptinotarsa rubiginosa | reverse complement strand
AAAACACTTTTCTCTACTCAGTTCGTATGTTCGAATATTCGGAATACTAACTGAGTAGAGAAAAGTGTTTTTTGTATAATTCAGTGTTCATATAAAAGTATTTGTTTCGAAATAATTTTTCTTTCGTGTAATTTAATGTTTATATGAAAGTAGCTGTTTCGAGAGGGCTTTTTCTTCAGTTTGTGTCTGAAAGTTACTTCTTTGCATGATCTATACATCTTTGTATAGAGCTAATTTTTGAAATTGATTGCTTTCTTCCTTTCTTTGGAAGATTCAAATATTTTTGTATCAAGATGGAGAAGTAAAAAGCCAAAATCTTTCTTTCCCAAGACTTGGAAATGTTCACCAACAAACAATCAGTTCAACAAATATATCAAATATCCGGATCCAACAAAAACACGCGTCACCGAAATATTACTTTCAAAGACGGTTTTCTTCTCCCCTACACTGATGCCCTTTTCCCTGTGTCCATTACCGAACTTGGCCTTTATATCTCAGCATGTCGGATATGCGACCATTTGTTATTGAAGGATAATATATTGTGAAATCACAATGCCAAACAATCTGTGATTTGTTCATTTCGTTATTGTTAATGTGATTCCACTACGTTGGAGATGTTTGAATTAACCATTAGTTTGTTCAGAATAGGAGTACTTTTATATTTGTGTTGAATATGAAACTGAAATCACCTACTCGTATAACTAGGATTGCCACATATAGTGGCGTATCCAGAAAATCATTTTGGTGGAAGCGGCACAGATTACAACCCAGAGTATAATAATAATAATAAATGCATTTATTGACAGCAGAAGTAACACGTTACAATACAGAGAAAAAAATACACATTTTTCAATAGGATACAAGATTGAACAGAGTTCATTTTTCCTCTTGCACCTTACAAAATAAAGAAAAGATGAGAAAGATAAAAAATAAAGAGCTCAAATTGCAATTCTGATGGCAGGTATAACATTTTATTCAAATAAAGAGGGGAGATGAGGCGGATATAATAATAATAAGATGGTTGTTCTGATTATTGGAGTCCTTGCTGGAATGATGCCCTCTCTACTCTCGAATCTTAAAATCATACCGGCTTGCCGCACTAAGGTAGAAATTTAAGCTGAATATATGCAGATTGCTCTTATTCTTGGCTCACTGCGCTTGCTCAGGGCACATGACTCTCGGACCCAATGATCACTTACCCCACTGTGGGGAGTAGTCGTTGGTTGAAAATGCTGGCGCGCCCTCCCGAATGTATCAGGGCTTCGGGAAATAGAGCCTGACCAACGCATACTATGGTAAAAAAAATAATAAAAGAACTCAAGAACGGCTGAACCAATTTTTATGATTCTTGACTTTTTGCATTTCTCTTCATAGAGAATAAAATAATAAGTATTGAAAAATGATATTTCATAGATAAAAATAATAATAATAAAAGAACTCAAGAACGGACGGACCAATTTTTATAATTTTTGTCGTTTTGGATTCGTCATCGTCGGGATAAAAATAACTACCTATTGAAAAAATATATTTCATTAATGAAAATAAGAATGAATATTACTGGAGTTTCATCTCAATACCAAACCGTTATTTCATCACATAGACACGTGTTTCGATCAAGTGATTATCTTTAAGTGAAAAGTAAAGTAAAAATAATAATAATGATAGTCATAGAAGAACTCAAGATAATACTTGATGATTTTTTATCAATTTTAAAATCCCAAATCTGATCATTCATTGACTGTTCGCCGGGCCCGCTAGTGAATAAATAAAACTACAAATAATAAATTGATAGATGTATCCGTTACTATGTGTATTTGTAACTAACGCTACTGCAGATTCGTCCTATAAGGATATTTTCAAACATATACAATAAACTGAATTTATTAACAACGTTGTATTGTATACGTTTGAAAATAGGACGAAACTACAGTAACAATAGTTAAAAATACAAGTGGTAAAAACATAGGACGTTTTATTTCTAATTTTTCAAAATAATATTGAATATAATTTAGTCTTTAAATATTCTAGTGAGTTTAAATTGCCAGATTTTGCCAATTTGTCTGAAGTTGGCAAGCAAGTTATTATTTATATAGTGGGATTTGCAGTGAGAAGTCTCTTAAAACTCAAACATTGTCATAAGTGAATTGATAGCTTGTTTTCTAATGGAACCTACTTCAATTTTATACTTTGATATGGGTTAAGGACAAGGGTAATTTAACATATCCCTCTGAAAGTGTGGAGGAAAAATATCAAAAGATCCAAATAAACAAAAAATTGTATCAGACTCTTGAAAATTTTGTAGGTGTTGATTTTTTTTCTAATTCGCGGATTCATCAATAAGATAACTTTCCTGAGACGAACCATATATCAGAATTATCAAGAGCTATTTCTGACAAATATATAGATATTAGATTCGATTTTATGAAAAAAGGAACTGATTCTGAAGAAACAAAAACACAGCTTTATAATAAATCATCTCTTTCCAAGAGACAATGAATTTTATTATTTGGTTACGTGAATATTTGATATATCAAATATAAAAACTACTTTTACCAGAAGCAGTAACGGGTATCGGCCGCACTTCAGGCCTCACTTGCACACGCCTATAGTCTTACTTATGCACATTCAATTGTTTTCTACTTCCATGGTTATCCTTTACTCCATGTTCTCCTTCATATTTATGTTCAAACTCATTATAACTCATGAACTAATTGAGATACGAATAAAAAACTTAGACTCATTTATTCTCTACCAATTGAAGAAAAAATGTAGCCCAAAATTCAAACTCTTATCCTTTATTTACCATTTATTTCATTTATAGCATTTGTTTACATAAAAAATCCGAATATTTCAATTTTTATATTTAAACATCTATTATCACAGTTATCACCCAAAGACGATTGTGGACAATCGAAACATCGTGAAGTAACTTGTCTTAGAATATTTTCATTTTCAATTTTCATTTCTTGTTAATCAATTTTAATTTTCATCTCTTGTTAATAGTTCAATTTTTTGATTTTTTAATTACTTGTATTTTATTTCATTTTGATTTCAGTGTTTTTTGCTTAATATAATTGTTATTTTTCAGCTAATCTTTTCGATTCTTTATATATTATTTCAGCGTTTTTAAATCAATTTATATCATATAAGACATGGAAGTTCGATCTAATGAAATGCACCACGAAACATTGTCAACCACCTTCTACCATGACTTAATCAGTCATATAACTTTTCATCCGATGCGACGTATATTCATCAATAATTTCAGCTTATCAATTTTACTTCATATTTATTATTTCGAAAACTATGAATAAAAAAAAAGTTACGTGCCTCCATTTTAGTTAAACCTTCAACATCTTGTCACTCATCACGTGGTTTTCAGGATTTTGATTTTGAAAATTCATGTTTGTTATGTGCGAAACCATGGCTAAGCAAAGTAAAAGGAACGGGGTATTTGATCAGATCGGATATAATGAAATCAAAAATAACCGAATTTGCAGAACAACATGAGCTTATTGCTTGCGATGAGCTTATTATAAGTCGTGTAAATGATATTTAATCTCTAGTTGAAGTTAGTGCTTGTTATCAAAAGCAATGTTATAGTGATTTTTCTAATATACTAAAAAGTGCATCTTCTGGAATAAGAAAATAATTGCGAGATTCTTTACTTCGTTTTAATGATTATATTGGAAGTAGTGACGATTGCTAATTTACTGTCAAATCAATTACTAGAATCCATGAGTTACAAACCTTCGGAACAGACATT
Organism: Leptinotarsa rubiginosa; assembly: GCA_015342145.1. NCBI lineage: Eukaryota > Metazoa > Arthropoda > Insecta > Coleoptera > Chrysomelidae > Leptinotarsa > Leptinotarsa rubiginosa. Next base: position 13,409 of record WOGL01000219.1, on the reverse strand, counting down.
ATTTAAACATCTAGAAAACCGTTATGGTAGTATAATCATCATTTAATCTTCGCAATGAGCTCGGTAATGAGCTAAATCCGGAAGATTGGGGCTGCATAAAGACAGAAACTATGTTTCTGCCGATCAAAACAACAGGAAATTCTGTTGAAATTGGTCAACTGCAATTGCATTGAAAATTGTTCCAACAGATGTGGATGCCGAAAGGCCGGACTTCCATGTCTCTTTTTCATTCATTTATGAAAAACTAAAAATATAAATGAAGCATCGATTTATTTACAATATTCCACTTGCTTTATATTTCCATTGATGAAAGCTACAGCAATATAATATTTTTATTTTTCATTCCTATTTAAAAACCTAGATGACTTTGAAAATGGAAGCCTGAATAGTTTTCATTTTTCCAAGATTTTCAACTGCACTCTCAACTGACGGCATTAGGCAGGCCTATTAAAATCAAACATTTTTAAGAGGTTTCACATGATCCTTCGAAAATTTATCCTGAGCTTGCGATCTAATAAGGCTACATGAAATAGTTTGCTATCTCTCATTGGACTGTGGCCTTTAGTGTACAAACTGGATACGACAGGACAAATTATAATGATATAATTACTCGTTCCTTCCATGATCTACTGCATTTGCTGATTTTTACTGATTTTATATGTAATCAACCTCATCGACGGACGTTGCCCTCACCTTGTCCTTACTTGTTGTAAGAAGCAACTAAAAATAGCTGCTAGTGGGTCCAGGATGGCCGTCATTGATAGACATCATCTGGAGGTCAGAAACAAGATGAACTGATTCAGGAGAGAGAGGTCCGTGAATTTGATAGCACTCTGTCAGGCAGCAATACTAACCTACATTTTAAAAGAACTTCATTTGGCCCTGAGGTATCACATTTATAAGTGACTTTATTCAGGAATGGAATATATCTGATGAGAAAAGATCTCCAACACATAAACTTTGTAATCGAAGGGTACCATCCCTCGATGATATTCCATCAACACTTCCGGAAAACTAACTGTGTAGCTTAGAAGGCAGTCCCGAAAAATAGTTTATACCGGATTGGCTTTGAAATGAGGGATTCAACATTGTGTGTTTGGGAAAACCAGGAGCAATGAAAACTACACCAATAGCGAAATTGGGCCAATTCAGAATGAAAAATGTACTGACTCACATGGAATTGAGCAATACAGTAATTTTTTAAATATGTGGAGAGAAGAACATATAACTTGTTTTTGGTAGACATGACACATGTTTGACACAAACTACGTGGTTGAAGTTTCAGAACGCGAAGAGTGGAGAATGAATAGTCATGCCAAGATCGTGCTCGGTAGAGATACTTGGTTTACAGATCGGTGGAAAACCGAACCTGGGTCGGGAACTGATGTACACTGTGCGGGGAGAAATCTTCAGTTGCCAAATCATATTCAGATTTTCAACATCTCAGTAAATAAAAAAGTGACAGCTACAACAGAATCAAAAGAATCAGGAAATCTTCAATTCATTCACCTGCTTGGTCAGTTCTGATATAGAAAATTGAGAGTTGTTCGTGCCAAATTATAATCAGATTTTTAACATCTCTCTGATTAAAAAAATGACAGCTACAGCAGAACAAAAAATCAGGAGTAGATAAGGAATGAAAGGTGTCGAGGAAGTACATAATTAGCAATTCTTATGTTTCAAAATGACATTTTCTGAAAGAATAAACTGGAAAAAATCCTTATCGTTTCATTACTAAACTCAAACAGAGTAGAAAAACACTGAATTTATTACGGCGACATTTGAGCCTCTCACCTTTACTGTCGCCGTCACTAAAGTAGACTGTAAACAAGGTGCAAAGAATATCCCTGCTGTGATCAATTGAATCCCTTCCTCATGTAAAATATTTCGGACCTTCAGCATTCTCGATGAAAAAATTATAAAGAGATCCAATAAATTGAAGCATTCCATTCACAGAGATACACCCCAAGTAACACTACTTGACAATGTGAAATGATATTAGGTGGTATATATTTTTTTCAACTCAAAGAATTGAACAACATACGTGCGACAAATTTCGATTCTTGCAGCATCTGATAACATGTGTACCAAGTTGGGTAAATTTCTTTTTCGCATCGAGAATTTTTGACTGGATTTAAGCAAACATGTAAAAATACCAGGGTTTTTTAGACATCTTGACTCTAACCATGGTGATGTTTCAAATTCAATGGGGGAAAATATCGAGTTCAAAATAAAAGGGAAATATTTTTAGGAGAGATTAGTTCTTGAGAGAGAAAGGTTTTGGTTTCCACTTCTCCATCTTCACTCAAAAAATATATTCTGTTCTTGAGAGAAAAAGGTTCTGGTTTTCTACTTCTACATCTTCGTTAAAAATATATATTCTTTTGCGCTCCTGTGGATAATACATGATTCAATTCCATAACAAATGTTTGGAGTACGAATTGAATAGAAAAAAGTGTTTTTGTATAATTCAATGTTCATATAAAAGTAGTTGTTTCCAAAGAACTTTTTCTTTCGTCTAGTTCAATGTTTATATGAAAGTAGTTGTTTCGGGAGGGTTATTCCTTTCAGTTTGTATCAGAAAGTAACTGTGTACGGAGTTTATTTTGAAATGATTTGCTTTATTTCTTCCTTTGGAAGTTTCCAACATTTCATGTATGAAAATGGAGAAGTAGAAAGCCAAAACCTTTCTTTCCCGAAAACGATCATCTTCAATATAAAACATCATGTATTCTTGACGTTTGAAGAAAAATTCATTTTTTATTTTTCGACAATAATCTGAATGACTTGTGAATACATATTTTTCAGGCACATGTGTCAATAGCATTATGAAAGAGTATGGCCGCACTTTTGTTGACAACACTTTTTTTAATGTATGCAAATATTTTCCAAAGATCCAGTTGAAAATATGCGTTTCTATACCTCGACATAACGAAATAGTTACAGATAGTTTTCACATCACCTTGTATGATTAAAATGAACTGAAAATAACCTTCATGCGACACGTCAAATAAATGGACTGTCCTCATAATATGGCAAAATCTCCCCGAATGTTCGTTGAAAAATTTCTGCTGTGCGTTTTTAATTGACAGATCAACATACCATAAAAAATTATACGTATTTCTTATAACCGGAAATACCTTGAAGGTACATATCACTACTACAGTTTAAAATACGACACAGACGTCGCATCTGCCCATATTTCTGAATATTGGGACGGCAGGTGTACCAATCGCGATTATATTATTAAACAAAAATAAATAACGTTATTGCATAAGAAGTTTAGGTTTTTTATTTTTTGGGACATTTATGTCCAATTAATAGTAGTTACGAAATGAGCCTAATAAACAGCTACAAAATATCATTCACTGTCTAATTAGTAATCGAAAAACATCTCCTGGTACTATCTACTTTGAAAGAAATCTTCGATAAAACTAAATTTACTCGTAGGTTGAGTTTAATAGGTAGCATTCGGTTAGTAGTACATATTCTCTTTTGATAAATCTGCATAATAATTTAGGTACTCATAAAGTTCTTAGAAAATTAATTTCAATTTCATTTTGCTATATTCGATATCACCAATTCTGGCACTTCATAATTGAAACGTTCTTTCAATTACAAAATGTGAATCCAAGGTATTAGAAGAATGAAAATAAAACGTAAATTCTTTGTCTTCTTATGCTTTTGATTTATCAAAAACTGGTGTAATGTGAACTTAAGACTTTTTACACCTTCAACTTTAGCGACTGTAGAAATGTACAGTGAAATGGATTAAAGGGGTCTCTTACTCAAAAATCAAAATCAAAACTCTGCTCTACTTTGCCAAGGTTTCGCTTGTGATGGAAAGTTTTTTAATGAAATAAATGAAGACACTTTTGTTTAATTTTTACTAGTTATTTTATTTTCACGACCGGTTTCGGATTTTATCCCATTATCAAGTATAAAAGTATGGGATAAAACCCGAAACTGGTAGTAAAAATGAAAACTAGTGGAAATTAGACAGAAGTGTTTTCATTCATTTCTTTGAAGTGATCTTGAATTTTCATAAAATAAACAAGTTTGCAATTACACACATACAATCTAATGGAAAGCTTCTTGATGACTTATAATTTATTGAGTTGTGGATTTTTCAGCTTTTGAATAACATTACAAAATTTCACCTACAGTAAAAACAATTAATTAGGCATATAAATTGATAAAAAAAGTGGAACGTCCATAGGATTTTTTTATTTAACAAATGTCATACCTTCACATAAATGTTATTTTTCAATGTGCATGATGATTTGATAACTCCAAAGGCATACTTATTGAGAACACTTTTTCTAGACCTTGATGAGCGTTTCGCTAACAAAGTTAGCTGATCAAGAAATGACTAAGTCATTATCTGAATATTACTGCAGTTTTTTCCCCAACACCAAATCGTTATTTTTAACACCTCGACACGTGTTTCGATCACGTGTCGAGGTGTTAAAAATTACGTTTTGGTGTTGGAGAAAAAAATCCAGTAATATTCATTACTACACCGAAGGTTCCAAACAGTGCATCATAAGTAAGTCATTATCTGTCTAAGTCATCTCCTGATGATGCTAACTTTTTTAATGAGTTGCTTCCAACTCACACGGCAGTGGTATTTTAACGTTTCACCGCTGCAGAGTAGAAGTGAAAAGTGAGAGCTCATCGATTCTTAACTCACAAAAATTAAAATTTCTGAGGATTACAGTCCATGAAAGAGTGAGCGTCGGAAGTCTACTGTTTCATTATTGAACAATTTTGAAGATAACTGATTTCAGATCACCTAACTTGAAATGAAACTGTTATTGTCGAATAATAATTTGAAAACCTATACCACTGCGAGCAGATGTTGTGTAACTCTGTTAATCCTAGATCTGGTAATCTGTTGAAATCAGTTTTTCGATAATTATCTGTCACCCTCCTAAGAACCTTCAAGGGTGGAAACTTGTGTGAGCTAAGGATTAACGAGGTCTTACCTTATAACGGGCGACTCTTGTTCAAAAATATTCAACTGCAGGTTGAATTAAATGAGAAATTTGAGTTCATATAAATGAAACACCCCTAGAAATAAGCCGGATGTTATTTTCTAGATCAGAGTTCATCGATATAAGTCTGTCTAATGTTTCTGAATTATGTTTTCCTTTTGATTCTAGCTATTTCACTATTCATACTTTCTGTTGCGTTATGAAATGTATATCTTATTAAGATTTTGGCACAACATAATAAGTATTCCCTTAGCGCCAATATATTTTCTTTTCGTTAATTATTTCCAAGATAAATGTTAAAAAATTTTTAAACGTCATAAATTGTATTTTAATATGCGGACTTGGTTGCTTTTATAATTATTATGATGATGACTTGTAGGATGAACTTTCTTAAATCATTGTGCCGCAATGTTTGTCCTCGCTTAGGTATCGTGAAGGCAAAACATATCCGAAGCTGCAGTTTACATAAAACACGAAATTTCGCAGAAACGCTCCAATTATTTTGGTGTTATCTTAATTGAACTCAAACTGCGAATGGTTACCAGATACCGGTAATATTATATTACTTACCCTTCTCAGACATGCGAATCGTAAAACAAATCCACTCTGGTCACGAAAATTCAGATCTGGTAAGAGGTTCTAATGCTATAATGTCTTTTTCAAAATAATTAAAAAAATGTGATTATTTATAAGTATCAAAGAAAAATAAGTATCAATTGGAAATAGAGGAAAGAAAGCAATAATTGAAAATGTCAAGTAGATGATTATAGGTGAAAGATCCTAATGTGGAAAACAGGGTTATGACGCGCAACTCATAGACAGAATAACTACACCGCAAATTGATGACGAAAATACACATACTAATTTACACATATACAGAGTAAAGTACTCTCTTTGAGGCTGGTGGTTGCTATAGTCTTCTCACTTTAATCTTTCTTGAGAGCACGTGTGTCTTCATTTTACGATTATTTTCTCCAACAATAAAAAGGCCTAGAACTTTGAGCTTGGAGTATCAGGCCCTTTTTTCATCAACATTGCTATATTATGAGCAAATAAGGAAAAAGAGAACTAACGAGGGGAACACTATAATGATGGCAGAAAATTATGTATCTTCCTTCTCTAGTTATACAGGGTAAACTAAAAATGTTGTTTTTGGTTTTTCACGAATAGAACTGTTATTTCAGAATATTTGAAAAAAATGGAAAAAAGTTGATTGTTTTCGAAATCTACTGTACAAATTTACAATTTATTTTGTATATAAATTTTGAAGGAAAATTAAACTGATACAGAAAATGAATTTCACATTGAATGCTCAAATTGATGGCATGTTGGTGGACTGTACACAACTTGTCTGTTCACACAGTGTCTGACAATTTTCTAGCGTGATGGATGTAATGCATCTCTAATTTTTCGTTTGAGATTATCATTACCTGGAAAAACTGTATTCTTTAAGCATCCCTAGACAAAATTTTGAAGGAGTAAGGTCTGGTGATCGAGCTAACCAGGCTATTGGTCCATTATTTGCAATCTATTTTGTTGAGAATATTGCATCTATCCCCTCTTTCTATATTTTCTATGTATGTATTCATCTATTTTCTACTATTTATTTGTACACTTTAAATTTTTTTCATGAATGAGTGAATAAGCACAATACAGGCATTTGTATGCCTAGGTGTCATTTACTCATTCAGAATGAATTATATAATATGAATTATTTTATAAGTATAGTTGTACTTAACAATTGAGTTGAATTGAATTGAATATGTTTCCTCATTATTGCTGTAGGGGGACACCGTCCTGTTGAAAATATTGAATATCACAGCGGATATTCGTTATCAATTTCACCATTCAAATGCTCATCACTAAAGGACCTGGTATGTTTGTTCCCAAAATTCCCAACCAAACATTTACTCCGAAACTTTCCTGCATCTAAATGTTAATTTGTATCATTTCACCTATAATGGATATTTCTGTTGGACCATCCATTGCTGGAGAATTTCAAATCTTCCGTCCATATTATTTTTCCACAAATATTTCCAACTTCCCCATTTCTACGTCTTAATCACTTCCCAAATCGAACTCACCTTCCGTAATCCCTTTCATGAACTTTGCGTATCCAGTAGCATTAGTATTTATTCTATTTTTGAATATTTTTGGAAGATTTTACAGAAGTGCGTATATTATTTTTTGTAGAAAACAATCTTGATTATTAATATTTTTGTAACTAACAAAGCTTAAATTGAAATTTGCTTCCAAAAACATTTACTTGGTTGCTCACACTTCCAATAACAGTGTTATTCCTTTCTAATCCATCACAGTCTCTCATTTTTTTCTAATCGTCTAAACATTTGGATGTTCAAAATACGACAACTCGGGTATAGCTCACCATATATTTTACCAAAAGATGATTTTTATTTGATTTTGCATAAGTAAATAACATATCAGTCATGTCGTGATTTGAATACACCTTTGATGAAATATGTTACCGAGTGCATAAACGTCTGACCGAATTTAACAGATATTAACAACTTTATTTTTCCTGTTATAGAAACCAAGCGAAGACTACGCGTTTAATAATGGTAAATTAAGTGAGACACAATTTAATTGCACCAAATCATCGTATTTTAACCAAAATCTAATATTTTTATTACTTCCAAGACTGAGAATCATACATATATTCCACATTGAAATTGATTTTGGAGGAATCAGCCTCAAAACAATGAAAAATGTGATACAAAAATTTCCAAAAAGAAAAAATAGGAATGTTTGTTGTGTTGGAGTATTATCTTATCAAAATTACTAGGAAATATCTGAGGTATGCCAATACGTTTTGAAAAAATCAAAATATTTAAAAAAATAGACTAATTTAAAAAGAACAGTGATTAAAAAGAAGGGCTTGTAAATATCAACATAATTCAATGTGTACTAACACCGTCAGTATAGATTCAATTGATTGTATGGTTCATGACCATCAAAATGCAAGAATGTAACATTTCTTCTCAAGGTAGATCAGTGAAACGTGGAAACTTGGTTGCCTTGGTTTCTGGCATCCAAGGGATGTACCAAAACACAGATCAAAACACAATATTGATTCCGTAAAACAAAAGCCCCACCATTCTACTCCTGTAACTATACAAAAATGACAATTTGCATGGAATATTTTTTAACGAGAAAAACTGAGGTAATCGAAACGTCTAAGTTTTGTCTTGTTAGATACCATTCTGTTGAAATCATTCATAATACAGTAATGCTCAGCAGATATTCTCGAATATCGAAGATAAACGATTACTTACTTGAAAAACTGACTTTAGCAAATGAACTTTTGTGTTTCATATTAAAGTTTGGAGTAATTCACATATTTTCATTTTCTATTTCATTTTAAAAGTTTTTTTAGCACCTCAATTTCATTTGTCCAAAGTTGTTTTATTGCAGCCTTGAACTAGTTAATAACAATTAGAATAACAACTCTAACAAATAAACTTTCGTCTTTCACAATAATGTTTGGATCTATCGACATATTTTGTTGAAAGTATAGCAGACTAACAATAAGTTTGTTTTAACTACACTTACCATACCTATAGTGCTTGCTTTTCAAAATATATTAATCTTGAAAATATATAAAAAACAAATTTCACAAATCCGGGATAATTCATTTGTCATGAAAATCATTAGGCTTCTCCTTCAAAATGATTATCATAATGGAATTCACTTATATGAATTCCTTTATGATGATCATTTCTGTAATGAATTGATACCAATTAAAATTATGTCCACGAAAATTGAAGTACATCATATAATCACCTTGGAATGAGATATCTGATATATTTAATTAATTCAGAGATCTAATTACATATCATTCTGTTTTTGTTACAGTTCTTCGAGCCCTAGATAACAAGATCGTACTAGGTGGTCCTTTGAATCAACTTTTGTCCCTTCTGATGGGCTATTAGACCGCAATAAAAAAGATTTTTATTTCATGGTTGAAATTCCTCGAAGAGAATTCAATATATTCCGTTCATTCAGCACCAATGCATTGACATACGATTTATATTTGTACATTCACTAGTTTTCACAAACATTTTCACATAAAATGAATTTAGAGGAAAAAAAGCGTTTTGTCATTCATTTCTCCATCTTTATACAAAACTTCCGAAGAAATGACGAAATCAATTGATTTCGAAATGAATTATTTACAAAAATGTGTAGATCATGCCGTGGAAGTTACTTTCACATACATACATGAAGGAAACAATTACTTTCATATAAACATTGAATTACACGAAATGAAAGTGAAACAAAAGAAAAAAGAAACCAAATAATTTTGAAATGAACTCATGACAAGGATGTGTAGATCATGCATAGAAGTTACTTTAAGTTACTTCAGTTACTACTCCAAACATTCGCTATGGAATTGAATCAGATATCATTTATAGGAAAGCCACATAATATAGTATTTGAAAGAGTTATGACATAAGAATTCACTCACACGGAATGTCTTTACGTACTGTCATCGCAACATGAGTGTATTTTTCTCATCCGTGACTGATGTCATGTTGTCATGTTGAAACTCCGTACATTGAAATTCTAGCAGTATATAGATACAAAATTAATAAGTCACTTATTGATTTATTCTAAATATGAAATGTTTCGAACAAGATGAAAAATTTCATCCAGAAGAATATTCATATTTCTCAAGAATGTTTCTTGTCAAAATCGATTTAATTTTTTACTATTACTGCAATACATTTATGCGATGGATTTGGCCTACACTTCATAAAAATCAATGAATTATTCAAGTAAAACGCAATTTCAAAATTTCAACTGAACGGTTTACAAAACCGCAACACGTGTTTCACTATACAATAGCTTCCTCGGGCGTGTTCATACTAACTAAATTCTACCTAGTTAGTTTTGTATATAATATAACAATTTGAATCATATGGCATTTCACCTACTTACTGACTAATTATTGTACCTTAATTCAGGCATAAACTAATTAGAAATTCAAACATGAAGTAAGAAATTTCACAAAATCATTAAATAGACACGTATTGACTTACCGCTTTCCATATTAAAAAAATTATTTAAGTGAGGGGAAGTATTTGATCCTATTTGGTCATTCCGTAAATTTTCACAATTCTTAAGTCTATCGGTATTGAAGCTATTGTATAGCGTGTCGCGGTTTTTGTTAAACCCTTATAGTGAAAATCATGCAATAAACTGTATTGATTACTTTTTTAATATGGATTTTCATCAAGTATCGGCCAGTTCTATTCAATTATTATGTCTAGAGAAAAAACACCTTCAGGACAAATGTTCATATGAAGTTATTTTGTTTTCTCAAAATTGAATAAAAATAACCTTTACTAATATTACCATGAATTCATTTAGATTCATCCTTGATAAATATGAGAGTGAAAGTGAAAAACAATAAGAACTGAGTAAACTACTTTAGGTTATAACAGTAGCTGAAGTTTTTTTAACCCCCCACTGGTATCAAACCGGAGTTTATTTTGCCACAGAGATTTCGAAATAAATCGAGTTACTTAACTGAAGTTCTGGAATGCTTGTACTATGTTGCAGAAAACATATACATCATGTACATCCCAACACTGGCAAACGGAGTGAAACTGTTTACGCTTTTTGCTTTCAGTCACAGGAAAAGGTTATCATTTTGTCACATAATCATTTGTTTACTATATATTCATTTCCAGAACCCGCATTATTGTCCTCCGTCCGACGTTGTAATTTTAATGTTATTCATCTATTCGCATAAGGCATAAGCTCTGTTTATTGTTAACACTGGTACCCTCATAACACGTACGTACTTTTGATAAAACGTTCAAGGACAAGAAATTCAAGTTCAAGGAACTAGCTGTAATAAAGCGAGGAAGTGTTTTTATGTATTTCAGACAAGAAGAACCACAAGCAATTTTCAGCTTGCCTAACATCTATTTCTGAGAGTTTCATTGTAGAAAAATTAATCAAATGATCATTTTCTATTATATTCTAGATTTCATCAATACCTAAAAAACCAAGATTTCCTCACTGACTCACTGATAATCATAGTAATAAGGTACTTACTGAAATTATAGTTGTGAAAGCAAGAATTGGCACGAAAAAGTCATTTTTCCAAATCTTTTATGCGATCTACATAAAAATTTGTATTTAGACAATATCTCACAAATCTTTGAAATCAATAAAATCGTACTTTTGGGGTTCATTCAAGAAAATACTTTCAAAACGCTATTATAAACAGCACTATTCAATTAAAATGATTGTGTAGAGTTTCTTATGAACTTAAAATATTGTTAAATTTTTTTAGTAACATATGAGTACCTACCTAGTGCAGCGCTTGTCAGTGGTTGTCATTGTTTACAATACATGCTTTTGAATTCGAAATTATGAAACTAACACAATAATACATTTGTCGTAAAAATAAAAATCAATACATTATAATAACTAAAAACTTACACCTTTTCATTATTGAACTTACCAGGTGGTTCAACATGCTGTAAAGACACGCCTGAAAATGCTATTGTATAGCGAAACTGCGTGTGCATTTATGTAAAACTGTTTAGTGAAAAGTTCACAATTAAGTGTTTCTTGAATATATAATATTCAACATTTTCAAATTTTTTGATCAACTAACTATACGACCAGTGTTTGTCATCCGCAATTGTAGATAATCATTAGGTATAAAACATTTTCAAAAGAATTTATAATAATAATGATAATAATAATAATTTAATGACACACAAGTTCACACAATTTATACAAAATTGTTATGAAAAGTAATGTGTTGCAAATAAATTAGGGTAGCTCACAAAAACGTGAGCTGCTGAACTACAAGCTATTAGACATTTACATATGAGTACCTACCTATACACAAATATATGAGTTCGAAATGTTTGAGGCTTTCGCGGCCGAGATTTTCAGTGACACTGTTTTTCCGGGTTCGAAGGCCGTAGATTTTTGGAATTTCTTCCTGACGTTTCACTGGCGCGAGTGGCTTGCCTGTTCAGATGTTTATACATCCTGGATTACTATCCAGTGACTAAAAATTACGGTTTCATGACGCGTATTTATGCTGTGTCAGGTAGTCTGAAGTGCTAATACATGTACCTGGATTAGGTAATTTGTCGTAAACACTCATGAACTCTTTTCTACCTATTGTCATGCTAATTGCTATCCTTAAACTTCATATTTAGTACAAATTTGAGTGAATTGTTATAATTTTTATAAATTGCTACACCATCATTTTCCATGTTATTTCTCCAGTAAGAGGAGCAAATACTGAATTTTAGCAATTTCAAAACTTCCGTTCGACTAACATTTTGATGCTATATATGAATGCTCCGTCATATATAAAAAATTACAAAACAGTTCTTTTCCAAATATTACATTCAAAAGAAGAATTTAACTCAGTGTTTTTATTTTCATTCGAGTTTGAAGGCCGTCGTGGTTTGGAACTGCAAACCTAACTTGTCGCCAGCACGAGTGGCTGGCTTCTTCAGAGGTTTATTCATCTTGTCGATGTGTTGCTATTGGCCAAAGTGTTATAACCTGTAAATGACATATCTATTTCCGTCGTACCTGATAGCGGGTTGTTATTGGTTACAGTGTTAATACTTGTCTAATTAACGAGTGACCTGTCGTCTCTAAGAGCTGCAACATTGCATTGCGCTGTTTCCACTTTAGCATCTTTGAGTATGGAATTTTTTACATATTTCATTGAGGGACCTATATTATATTTCCTGAAGTTATTTAACTTTCTCATCACCCGGTTAACAATAATTTGATTAGTTTCAGTATGGCGCTCAGAAATTAGTGAATTAGTAGTAGAACAGCGTAATCGAAACTCCGCCAAGATAAAAATAAAGACCATTTATTATTATTATTATTATATCGGTAAAAATTGTTTGAAGGCACAGTACAAATTTTTGTTGTTACGGATATCAGTATCAGACCACTGTCATTCAGACCATGGTCTGAGGTTTTATCAAAATAATTACTTGTTAAATCTGAAAGTTCAGTGTGGGGTTCCACTATTTCTTCTTTTAGTAACTTGTTTTCAGTTGAGTATATCAAAACGTGTGAAAAGTATTTTGCGTATTCATCTACTATTATTAGGATATTATTAGTGTGATTTGTTATCAAATACGTGACTGTCTCAGCTGTATTCAACTCTTGAAGTGAGCTTACTTCTGGTGATACTTTTTGTACTGCGACATTCTTTTTTGTTTCTGTATACCTATTTGTGGGCGTGGATTCCAGAATGGTTATTTATTGTCTTCGGGTGACGGACTGATTCCTCCAAGAGGTGACTATTTATGGGTCATTCGAGTACTTTCACTTATCCCCGCTTTCCATTTTTTTCGCTTCAGTGGTTTAATGGGAGATGACCGTTTG
>WOGL01000218.1:0-17773 GCA_015342145.1 Leptinotarsa rubiginosa | reverse complement strand
TGTCGTACATACTTCTTGAGTATCTGATATCTAAGATATGAATTGTCCAACAACAATAGCTTTCGTTTATTCATGACTGATGTTCAAATGCCAACATTGCCAACTGAAGCGGTGGTAGTGTGGGACGATTCGCGCGCACGTAGGACAGAGTCACCGCGTCGCTCCTCACCGCGTTGAAATCGCATCGGATCGCTTCGCAATCGCGTTCGCGTGAGGTCGCCCACGTAGGACACAGCATTGTACGAGCATGAAAGTTACATTTTGATTAATCCATGTACGTCTCAGCATTGGTCGCCAATAAATAATTAATTAGAAAGCATTCAGTTGTTTATAAACTCATTTGCCAATCTCTATCTCGAGAAGTGTCTGTTAAATATCCATATTATGAAGTGGAACTGAATCTTATCAAGAATGATAAAAAAAATAGGGGTTGTAAAGTGGAAAACTAATATTTTCAATAAAGCTTAATTAAAAAGGCATCTCAGAATACAAAAAAATATTAATTTCATTAGTTCGCACTACCATTGTCTAATCAGATATAAAATGATTTGACATCCCTGAAAGAATCAATAAAATAAAAATAAACACCTGAAAATAACAATTATATATTGAGCGACAAAACCTTGAAATGAAATTACAATAGAATAAACTACGAGCAATAATTGAACAATTGTTCAATTCAATATAATTTAATATAATTGTTATTTTCAGCTATTCATTTCAATTTTATTGATTCTTTCAGGGATTACTAATCATTTTATATCAGATTAGACAATGAAATTCTCCAGGAAACATTGTAAACCACCTTCAAATGAAAAAAATATTACATCAATAGGTTTTTTGCCTTTTTCTGGATAACAAACAGTAGTCGAAATACAAAAAAAGTCTGGAAACACAACTGTATGAGACCGTCATTACTGTAATGAACTTGGTGGGTAGCATGTTACGAATACAACTGAGTAAAAAATTCAATCACTTCTGGTAAAATTGTCAATGCTATTCGAATACAGTTCAAAAAATTAGGAAGTGTAATATGAACGAACAAAGATATTAGCAACAGTCGAATCATCATTTCATTTTTGAAGTTTACCCTTGAAAATATAAAGTTGTTGAACTGCATGTCAAGGATAAAATACAAATTATAGGGGTTTTGAAAAAAGTCATAACTTTTCACGTTTTCTTAAATTCGCTTGCTGCACATGACTGAATATATCAGAATACTCAATTATGACTAAAGCAATTTTCCATTACCTTATATCCTCATGAGAGTATAGAACCGTTGAGTCAAAAACCAATAAAACCAGTATAGAACCGTTGAGTCAAGAACCAATGAAAACTGAGTCGAAAAAAATGTGTTTCTGTGAAAGGCCAACTCTCTTTCTGCTGGACTAATATGATCGATTTATAGAGATGACTTTCAACAAATGAATTCTGTTAATGGAGCATGATTTTCGCTGTTTCACAGCTACACGTTACATCAAAGGTATGTTCTGAATCGAACACAATAGTAGAATTATGTGCAATACTCGAACAAAGCATATAAGCAAAATTGATCAAACGCTTTTGGATAAACAACGATTTATCAGTTAGGTTAATGTGTTTCTGAGGTAGGTTTCAATCAAAGCTTTGAAATGTCAGTTGCAAGTATATTTCAGAACATTTTGTTTGTCTAACACATAAAAAAATTCAAAAGGAAAAATATATTTTTCCACATACAATTATGGAAAAACAAGAAAATTAAATGTATATGAATCATCGTTAAAATTCTTCCAGAGCGAAGCAACTTTTATCAACTGAAAATATTTTCGATCTGGTTCAAAAATATCAATATTAGGGGCTACTTTCACATTATTATCTAAATTGTTGAACATTTCTGGTCCGATATAGTAATGGATCTTCAGAGCGAGTTGAATAGATATAAATTTGGTGAACAAATGAACAAAAATACACAATTCATAAATGGTGGTCTGAAAAGTTTTCGACCTAACAAAGAAACAAGACATTTTTTCAGATTTTTATTTTTCAACATAGTCTCCTTTCAACTCTACATACTTCTCCCAGCGAAGTTCCCATCTATGTAGCCCGTTAAAATAGTACTCGGCTTTTTTCTCTGCAAAACAATAGTTCACGAAGGTGATTGCTTCTTCATTTGACGAACATCTCTGTCCTCCGAGCGTAATTTTTAGAGGGAACAAAAAGAAGTCGCTTGGGGCTAGATCTAGTGAGTAAAGCGGATGATCAAGGAGTTCAAACCGTAAGTCAACCGCTGTGGTGTTAGACGGTGCGTTGTCTTGGTGAAACACGATTTTCCTTTTCTACAAATGTGGTCGTTTTTGCAAGTTCTGCATTCAGCTTGTCAAGTAATGATGCGTAGTATTCTCCTGTAATGACTGTAATAATCGATTGAAATAACTCCATGATTATCCCAAAAAACAGTCGCCATTACTTTCCAGCCGAAAAAACAGTATTTGCTTTCTTTGGAGCCGATTCCCCTTTGCAGTCCACTGTTTGGACTGTATTTTTGTTTCGGGTGTATAATAGTGTATCCAAGATTCATCTACAGTAAGTAATTTGCACCAAAACTCAGATTTTTTACGTCTAAATTGCACCAACAGAGCGTTGGAAATGTTCATTCGAATACGTTTTTGGTCTAACGTGAGCAAACGCGGCACCCAACGACCGGACAGATTTCTCATGCTTAAATGTTGATTTAATATGTGACAAAAACGTTTTTTTCCACATGTTCATACCCTCTGCTATCTCTCTCACTTTGATTCGGCGATCGTCTAATACCATTTGGTGAACTTTGACGAGGGTTTTTTTTCGTCGGTAGTTGCAGTTTTTGAACGTACCGAACGTTCATCGTCTTCCAAGCTCTTACGGCCACGTTTAAATTTAGCTGCCAAAAATTTCACTGTGTTAAATAATGGTGCAGAGTCATACAGAGAATCCAACTCATCTTTGATTTGCGTAGGCGTATTGCTTTTCAAAAACAAATATTTAATGACAGCTCGATACTCGATTTTGTCCATTTTCATAAAAACACTCACATCAACTGACTCAAACGACTGTTACATAATAACTGCGCATCTAAAATGACTGAAACTTCGGTGAGTAACTGTCAACAGATGAACGACGAAATTCACTAACTTTTATTTACGAGTGCTGAGGTCGGAAGCTGTGCAATTATTTGAACTACTGATTTTTTCAAAATGAAAATGTTTTCCACGGAATGGAACCCTAGTTTGAAATCCCGTATTTTGAATGATAATAAATGGTACCATTCATTGATACTTTACCGTTAATGACAGTCACGATAATTCATTTTCTTTTAGGAAAACTATAAATTTCACATTATAATTTTCCGCCTAATTTCCCTATATTTTTGTGAACTGGCCAGTAAAACTGACCAGTTTATATTTACATGATTTTTTGCAGTCATTATTCCTGAAAAAAATTGTAGAAGCTTTGGATTATCTGAAAATGAAATTGCAAAATAACATAACTCTATAAAAGGCAGAAAAAGTGCCACTTGAGTGTGTTCGCCTGGTCTACTACTACTACATCTGTCTGTCTGGAAGACATTTTTCCTATTACCAAGCGATAATTGGTATATACTATTTTCAAAAAGATACCCTAAATTAGTTCCAAGAGTAAGTAACAATTCACGGAAATATAAAAGAATTTGAACTCCAGAAGGTTCAACCAGAGTGTCTGATAATTATGAAAGTGCCTTCTATCTTTCCTCAGAAGATGATACAATCTTTTGGGAAAAAGGTTTTTGATTTCTACTTCTCCACCTGTAAACAAAATAAACTCTCTACAAAGATGTTGTAGATCATACAAAGAAGTAACTTTGAGACACAAACTGTAAGAAAAAGCCCACTAGAAACAACTACTTTCATATAAACATTGGACTACACGAAAGAAAAAATAATTTAGAAACAACTACTTCTATATGAACATATTAAAATAGACTACATGAACATGTCCTATGACCCCTTCAGCACCTATCTGGATAACATTACAAAATGGAGCACTCATTCATTCATGAGAGAAATCTTTGTCTTTCAGTTAGTATCTGAAAGTAATTTCCTTGCATGATCTACACATCTTTGTGAAGAGTTCATTTTGAAATTCATTGCTTTATTTTCCAAATATTAATCTCTCGTAGAAATATACCCCTTTTAGTGATGAATTCCTTCATTTGCCAAAGTTTTGTTCAAAAATGGGATAGAATTGGTATTGCTGTATCCCAACTTCACTAACCTATCACAACCTGTGGAATTAGCAGCATTTAGATCACTTACAGTTTCCTACAAAAATGAAGTTCAAACTGGAAAAAAAGGGACAAAGGCTTCAGAATAATAATTTTGCAGCAGTTTTTGAATACACTTCCAGTCGTGTCAGTCAGATAGTATTTGGAATAGTTTTCGGGCTTATGGATACCCCAAGGGTATATTGGAATATGTTGAATGAATATCAAAGCAATTATTACGGCAATTCAAGACATGTTTGAAATAAAATATAAAATAAAACGGGGATCTCGAATTTGAAAGGAATTCAAGAATGAAAGTCAGATGCTTGTACTAGACAGTGGATCGAAAGTAAATGATAATTTAGCTATACATATGTGATAATACATGATAATATACCAGAGAGTCAAGAATAATGAAAAATTTGTAAATATAGAGAACCAGAATGGGGTGGATTATTCCACCCCATTGCCAAGTAAAGAAGAACATAGGTAGCAAAAATGTTTTTGCTGGAGAAATAGAAAAGTGTATTGATCTCCAAGCATATCATTCGGTCAAATTATAGATAATGTACCCACACTATTCGAAAAAGCCTTATTTTGGTAATACTCAAGAGCCACCTCCGAAAAGATAATGTCACACTATTCAAACAAGCCTTATTTTGGCAATACCCAAGAGCAAGCTCCAAAAAGGTAACGTCAAAAGGGAAAACACCGCCCGTTAGTACATATGATGCTTGGAGAGAATATCATATCAAAAAAGAAAATGAGAAAAAACGTAAGCTGAAAGAAAAGAACGGGGAGTTATTGAAAAAAAGTTAATGATTCAGGATGTATACTAGAACTTAGTGTTATATATATTTTTAACTGCCTGAGATTTATATTACTCGTAACTACCATGAAATTTCTATTGAACTCCACGACTTTAATTACATCATTGTTAGTTTCGCATAATAAAGTCAGTAATCCATTAAATGAGTTCAAAATGGTTATGGTGGTGGTGGCCTACAGAAGCATACAAGGCTTGTACCGGACTTGCTCGGTCTAATACTAGAACTTGAAAAAAACCTATACATAGACGCCAGATGATCATTTTTCATCTGGAATCATTCTGGAAATTTCTTTTACCACAGGTTTTGTGAATGTGATATTTATTCTTTCACCATTCATTTAACCATTCAATAATTTATATTTCCATTCCGCTAGGTCCTGAATATCAACTCGGAATTGAATCTATAAGTATAGGTGGATAGAAAATAAATTCAATTCCGCCCGCGCTATGGCAACTCGTGCAACACAGTGTAATAACTGAACTTTCAATTTCCCATCGAAGTCAAAGTAAAGACCACCGGGAATTGCGGAAAGATCTACAGAGAAAACATAAGACGAGACCAAACCGGCTATTCCGGACATTGGCCTTCCCGCTCCAACGAAAACTATATAACGGTGTAGAGGGGTTGTTTTTATTACCGCTCCGACGTGGTCTATTAGCGATAATCTAGTTTAAGGGTCGCAGGATAGACTGAATAGATACGGTCTGAAGAATTTCGCCGGTTTTCTGCAATACTGTAGGAAATGCAAGTAATATTTTCTTAGTGACATTTCGGGTGTCGACAGTTTTATGTGGTGGGTATACAAAGAGGGAGGGTTTTTTTAAAGATTTTCTGGCACGCCGGTGAAGCGTAACGGTGCATTCGTCGGGAATTTTTTTTCAAACCCTGCCTCAAACAGGACATGGGCAATTTAAGTTGTATTTAGCTATAATATTATTACAGTGTTACGGACCATTTATACAAATCAAAAATTCCCGTATATTAGACATATCAATTATATACAAACTCATACTTTGCACCTTTATTCATCTGGCAAAAATAGATTGAAACATTCGAATTTGATTTTCGAAATAAATGATAAACATAAATATTCAACAAGAAATCCAAAGAATCTAAGGGTTTTCAATATGAGATCAAGTATTGGTAAATAATCGATTTATTGGAATGTTTCTGAATTACACAATCGTTTACCAAATTGTTTGAAAAAAGTCAGCAATATTAAATTGAAAAAAAAATCTGAGAAATTATCTTCTGTTATATTGTTCTATTATATCTATAATCGATATATTAGTTGAACTTTCTTTTTTCTTTTTCATGTCGTTCCTTTTTCCTTAGTATGAAAATTGTATGTTTCATGGGAAATAAATTGTTATTATTATTATTGATAAATATCTCGTTAAATATATGGTAACATGAAAATTAGATTATTTATAGTGAAGTAAACAAGTGATAAGCGAACTTTTGAATGTTATTTATATTCAATGCCCCTCTTTGTGAGATCAAAAGAGGGGCTTAAAAAGAATGAACCTTTTTCCATAGTAACGACATAACAAATATTTTGGTTGAACTTTGATAAAAAATTATTTTTCATATTGATTTCAACATTTCTTGATACCCATTCCAACAAATTTAAAAAAAGTAGGTAATGAAAATAACCTTGAAAGATTTTATCCTTCAATTAAAATCGACATGAGTGACCCTTTTTCTTCTAGACGCCAGTTAAAAAAATCGGCCTTCTTTTTATTCGACTAATTCTGTATATTCATTTTAAGTAACTCTATTCTATTATTATGTATCTAGTAGCAATAATGACGTCCTACCATTCGAGTGTTGGTTCCCAATGAAGTCCTTTCATCTCCTTAATATATAATTCAGTAAATCAATGGGTACTTCACATGTGAGCTTGAATGTTAACTTATTGATTGAACCAGGTGATTGTTAATTATGCCGGCATGCAGAAATTCTCTGGAGTATGATTATTGCACCTGAACGTGCTGTGTATATTGTAGGATGTCGTAGCGTTTGATGTGTCTCAATTCCGGTTCTCTGCATATCAACATGTGATTGAACGACAATTAGTTATAGATGGATGGGTCTGCTCCTGTCCGTGTATTCACCATGATGAACACACATTACTTGAAGGCTAGGTACATTGAAGACGTTTTCGTCATTTTGAGTTGAATTGTGTTATTACCAATCCGAGAATTTTCAATCATAAGACCCAACATTGTATGAAATACTATGTACACCTGAGATCTTTGGAAATTAATTTCATTTCGTTCCCCATATCTTTGAAAACCCATTCAGAAAGAAATCAATTCACTGACAATTTACTACCATCAATCATTTTCATGTTTCAATATTGTATGTAAAAGACATCAGCACAATATTTTGTTACATTATTATGTTTATGTTTTTTCCGTTAACCAGCTATCGCACCCCTACGAACGATAACCCTCAGAAGTCGAAACTTGTGCGAGCTAAGGACTAACGAGGTCTTACCTTTTAACGAGTGATTCCTAACACAGGTTGGACGAAAGCAAATGAAAATCGAGCGTTCAGCCTGGGGCTTTAACCATCGACTCACACATCGGCCGATTGACTGAGTGAACAAAGCACCCACGTCGAACCGCTCGGCTACCGACCGAACTAATTATATATGTAAACAACTTCAAAATGTGAGTAGAACATGAGTAGAACTCATACGACTAATTATGAAATAAATAAATTCCTTTGTTTCCATGAAAAACTCTTGAATTTTTGACAATTGTACCAAATCTATGAAAATATGTATTGAGTACAATTTATTTTCTATAAAATCCTTCCAAAATGAAAAAAAAATTATAATGAATGATTTTTTCCTGAATCGTTCTGAAAATTTAATTAAGAATAATGAAAATAACAATATAAATCCAAATAATGTGAAAACTTACATGCAACAAATGTAAAAAAGTTCATAAAATTCATCATTTTTGATTTATTAGATTTCTCGGGTCGATTTCAAATGAAACAAGAGTTATCTAAAAGTGGAAGTTACTAGTAAACTGAAATATTGATATTGTGATTTCTAATATTACAGTTCATATATTAGGTGTTGATGACAGTCATCTGTAAAACGTTATATTTGCATTATTTTTATGTTTCAAATGAGACCATCTCTTGTGAGCTAATAAAAGTTGGTATTTTTCGAAATGAGAATTTTTTCCATAATGATAGTGATACTGAAGGTAATGATCTCTTTAATGGTGGGTTGTTCATGATGTGTATATTTTTATACATGTTTGAATATACGCAAGCTATGATTGAGTACACTTTCCCCATTATCCAAAAAGCGAAAATTTATCACATTATGCCAGATATGAAGGTCTGTGGCGTTGCTAGTTAGCGTCCGCTTCATAGTAGGTAGATAGTAGGTTCAAGTGGCGGCGGAGTATATTTTTCAGATGATGTTAATAGATTATTCGTAAAGCATTGTGTATTTGAGTGAGAAGTTGTGACATGAGTTTAATGAAATATGTATTTAAATATGTTAATAAATTTTTTCTCATTTATGAGAAAATACCAGACTCAAAATTTCCATCATATCTTGTACATACTTGTAGAAACGTGAATATGACCCAAATTATTTCACGTTTATCCAACCCCGGAAATCGGGACATATCGTTCCAAAAGAAACGTATTATAGAAACGTCCATCATTTTCAAGTCAATAATTCGACTTTTGTTAACCATATACAGATAAATGTTTGCCAGAACATTGTTTGTTCTTATATTTTCACTAATGCCCACACAGTTCCCTATGCGCTCCAGCCTGTGAAAATGTCTTCAGTCTGAAACCTATGGCAACCAATGACTAATGATGACCTGAATCACTCAACAGATTAGAAAAGTTATTTCAAAGGGTCAAAAATTCGAAGGTAATATTTATACATGGACCTATCTGTCGTTTTCAATTCGATTCCAAAGTTGGAAAAAAACAGATCAAAACCCATTACAAGTTCACCCTTTCAGTATTCAATAAATTCAATCGCTGTCGCCCGCACAATAAAGCTAGAAAACCTTCAACGAAACTAATCCTAACACCAACTTCCTCCCGATGAAATGAATTCGAAATCATTAAAATTCAGTAATCCAATATTCGTTTCCATGTTGGAAACCCTTAAATTTACATTGATATGTTATCGAGTTTCATCACCACTTACCCACCGAATAAAAAACCATACGTCTAAATATTTATATTACTGCAACCCCTCGCTACTGATATACATTGGGGATGCATATCGTCTTATTTTAAACCGGAAACAGTGACGTAGACTAGTGCGAGGGCGGTGTTTGTTTTCAGTTTGTTCTGATTCTACACCTAGATATCACTATGAAGTGTGAAGAACTTCAAAAGTGAATAGGACATTAATAAATTTACCAAAAGACAAAATAATAATTAAAAGGAAACGAGCGTTTTGAAAATGACGTTTAAATGTTTTAGAACGTCAACCCATGTTTTCGAATATTTTAATAAATGAATTATCATATAAAATCATGTATTGTATATCAATATAATATATAGTTGATTTTCAGGTAATAGTTATCCTTTATCCAATTTCATTTAGTGAAAGTTCCATTGTCTAAAATAGATCACAACAATACTGGTAAGTAAAATGGATATAGTAGTTTCAGCAGGAAGATAAATTATCATCACAAGAGGGAGGACTTTCAATGGGATCGCGACTGCAGCAGCTCAACAGAAAGCCCACAATAAATTTTCGTGTCTAGACGTAATGGTTAATAGAGACGACAAGTGACAAACATTGGAATACTGAAAACTTACAGATTCGGGAAAATGTTTAGTTATGAATCGTGTTTTATCGTGCGTTCTGTAACACCAGGAAAAGTTTCGACTATGAATGATTAGGAAAGATATTCTACAGACTGATTAGTCAAAAGGGTTGATACGATAGACATTGATCAATAAACTAGAGCTCCACAAAAAAGTAAGTACAACATTAGAATATGCCTCAGAACTGAGATCACTATATGTGCCAGTCTTGTGACGAAATCACTTTGTATTCAGGTATTTTATTGGCTTGAGCTGTTCTTAGAAAAGTCCTCTGAAAATTATGATACAGACAATAAACTGACCCTGGCTATCAACACATAACATTCAATTTCATTTGACTTATGTCAAAGTATTGCGTTTCCATCGAAGTTGAGATTATATTGAACTGAGTTTATGTTAAAACATCATGAAACAGGATTGAGATGTAACATTCTTAAAAGTTTTTACGCCTACTTCATTTTTTACTTTCTGCGTCCACGTGGCATGATCGGACGTAAACCTTTCCAAGGACCTCAGGTGACGTTCGAAAATTACAATCGCAACATTTCAGTGAAAGAATACATTTTTCAAAAAAAAGTTTTTTAACGAATCTAATGAAGCTAATTCATTTAAGATTAGATTGAAAAAATTCAACAAAATCAATAAACTAGCAAGTTAAGAAACTGAACTGAACAAATTAAAAACTTCACTGATGCACTTGAATTATTTGAGAGTACGATACATATTCGAATTTCCTAAAAATTTCACTCCAGTAAATTAAAAATTAACAAGAAACTTTTCAGCTCAGTCAATTGTTCCTCTTAACACGCCTTAAAATTTCAAGAGTTGCTGGGTTTGTTGCATAGCGGACCCTTTTCAAATGCCTACATAAAGAAGTCGACTGAGATTCGGTAGCTCTATGACATCTCAGCATCAAATTTAATCCGCACTGTTGATTATGTACCATCTCAGAACTGGGGCGCGGAGGTTCTGAAGTGCGGTCGAGTTTTATGGGTTTGTGTTGTAACAGGCTGTAAAGCAAAATGTCACAATCTGTTTCTGTTATCTACTATGTTCCACGCACTGATTACCAACTGCCAGATAGCCATTTTTTGAGTATGTGTTAACTTACACTTACACTTTTTCGGCTGATGATATTGTGGACTTCGAATTGAGCCATAGCCACTATGCAGATGTGGCATAATTAAGTCACCGGGCAATCGGCAATTCAAATCTTTGGGGCAGTTTATCTTTTGGAGGAATGTTATCAACAAACGATATGCAGTGTATTCGCCATAACATAAACCGATTGAAACTTTTGCCAAAAATCAGAAACAATATAAGTGAAAGGCACTCAATTCAGTGAAGGTAGTGGCCGATCGTGGCCACAGACACCAACCAACATCATCATTTTTGGTTGTGAAACTGATTCAGAATTAATGTCAAAGCAACTACATATTACATGGATAGTACTTATGATGCACTGTTTGGAACCTTTGGTGTAGTAATGAATATTACTGGAGTTTTTTCCCAACACCAAATTGTTATTTTTAACANACACGTGTTTCGATCACAAAGTGATCATCTTCGAAGAGGAAGAGCAGTTTTAATCTTCCTCTTCGAAGATGATCACTTGGTGATCGAAACACGTGTCAAGGTGTTAAAAATAACAATTTGGTGTTGGGAAAAAACTCCAGTAATATTCATTACTACACCAAAGGTTCCAAACAGTGCATCATAAGTAAAAAATGAGAAAGCTGTTCGCGCGTTGGGCGCCGCGTTTGACCACGTTAGAGCAAAAACGTGTTCTAATGAATATTTCCAAAGCTCAGTTGGCGCAGTTTAGGCACAATAAATCCGAGTTTTGATGCCGATTAATTATTGAACATGAAACTTGGATACATCATTATACGCCCGAAACAAAAATACAGTCCAAACAGTGGTTAAGTGTTAGCGACTGTTTGCCATGGCGAAAATCAACGAATTACGGTTTGAACTGCTTGACCACCTGCTTTATTCACCAGATCTAGCCCCAAGCGACTTCCTTTTGTTCCCTCATCTAAAAATTGCGCTCGTGAACAATTATTTTGCAGAGAAAAACGACGAGTACCATTTGGACGGGTTACAGAGATGAGAGCATTGCTGAGAGAAGTGTGTAGAGTTTAAAGGGAACTTTGTTGAAAAATTAAAAAAAATCTGAAAAAATGTACAGCTTGTCAAATGTAGGGAGAGCTTTCTGAATTCCATTATGGCCCCACCCACTAGAACTGTGTTCATTAGAAAACAGTGAGAAATATTTCTTAAGTCTCTTCCTAGATTTGACAAGCTGTATCTTTGTTAGGCTGGAAACTCTTCAGACCACCGTCGTATGTCTGTGAAATTAAGACACAATGACCGTAAACACCCTGAATATCTGAAATGTGAATTTTCCTGGTTTCAAAAACGAAATCGTAAAAAAAATCAATAGTGTTCTCCCATAAGCACAACAACCAACGCAGTCCACCCGTTGAATGGGCGGCATCCGCTGCCTTCTCCAGTCTTATCGCTATACTGCTCCCAAATATAACCTGTCCTATGATACTGCTTCATCACATTATTTATCACATTTTCCCTCAATTCCTTATATATTTCTCCGGCACGGGAACTGTACGGGCCCGGAACTTTTGAATAGTGGTGCAACGCTCTTGCCGCCAAAAAGTTGATATTGATCCAAATCTGACCTCGCCAGTACGGAGGGTCGTGTTCTGTATTTCGTTTCATATAGAGCGGCGAAGATTTCGATAGGGAACGTAAACCGTAATGGGTCCATAGTAAATCGGGATTGCGTAGGTCGTTCAAAATTTTCCCGAGTTTCGGCGAATCGGCGTCAATAATCTGCAGCAGGAATGGAAACAAACTCACATAACCGAAAGTGGAATCCACCAGCCTGTATTCAGGAGTTTTGAGCACCACCCTGTGCATTTCCAAGTTTTGATTTTGCGATCTTGGTAGAGGCTTCGGCCTCTCAAGACGAACCGCATCTGTGTGCAGTCCGTAATCCGCATAAGTTTTGGTAAAGTCCGACCAATGCAAGCTATCCATAACCTTGTTATCGGTTAGATAGTCCGCGGTTTGTTCATATTTTTTTCCAGCTATATCCAGAATGTTTGCTAGTTTGGCCATTGTTCTTGCCGCTACGGCGATCCAACAGTATAAGTCAATGTGGCGTTCTTCTTCAGTGGGATGAGAAGCTCTAGGATAATCGTCAAGGCCTGAAGCCATAGTTCTAGGATTGAGCTCCCTGTTCGAATTAGCGTCTCTGCCGCGCCATCTGTAAGAACCCGGAAGGGTACCTACTTGGGTGGTGTTGAACCAAGTGAACCAAGCCTTAAAATAAAGTGAGTATGAGTAAGTTATGTTACAAAGTACAAAAAGTTCACCTGTAATCGTGGATAAAGCCTTTCCAAAGTGAGCAACCTTTCATCTGTCAAGTTATCTCCATATCTCATCAAAATACTATCAAGCGTGAGAAAGAATGTCGGTGGATTAGCATTAGTATTTCTTTGAACGACAAACTCACTGGGAACTTTGGCTAGAGCTTCCACGCCTAAAATCAGCTCTCTAGGTATCCATCCTTCGGCATTGATCAAATCAAACCAGTGACTCATGATGTCCAGTTCGATATCGACATCCCACTGGGAAATCAGGAGACCGTGGAAGCCCTCGTCCCACAAAAAACCTCTTGGGAAAAAACTCCTAAAAAAATAAATTCACGTCCAACGAAACTCCGATAAGTATCATTCTTTCTCGAAATGGAAAACTTCAAATTGCTTACCGTGAAGGCACAGCTGTATAGAGAGGAGCGCTCCAATAATATACTGGTTCCTTGGTGTAAGAGCTTTGAACTTGCGATGCTCCGTAGAAATAACCGATTCCGCCAACCATATTACTCAAAGCTGCTTGAGCGAATTCAATTTGCTTTTGATTGAACCTGTAAAGATTAATTACAACAAAGTTGGCAATAATTATGGCTTGTCTCAAAGTTTTGTCCGACTACCAAGCATTTCAATAACTTTTTCACCGGTAGAACCTTCGCCAATCAGGATCAGGCAAAAACGGACTTCGTCAATTTCATCAAATCCCGAGCAAATCATTTTCATGCTGACGAAATTAATTGTGTAATATTGGCAAAAGTACATTGATTCAAATGGCGCATATTTCGATTGAATTGAATTAGTATTCACTAATATATTACAGTTTGAAGTAAACTCATGAAAACGGACAACACCTTTAAAACAGCCGAATATAAACATTCTCTTATCGTCAATAGGTCAATCATTCTGGGTTCAAAACCAGTGTTCTCTGTACAAAATTAAAGAAGGTTTCTCATCCGATCTACATGTTTTTTGAGATCCTGAATTCATATTTCAACTTTGTGCCCTCGCTAGATGTCGGGATCACATCAAAAAATCTACAAAATGCATGATATAATAACTATTTATTGTGTCACAAAATACAAAAGACACAAAAAAAGCCAAGTACATTTAAAATAATATCAACCAAGCCCAAAAAACAAGTTAAAATCATACGACAAAAACAAACTGACAGAATTAAATTCTGCTGAAATTTCTTGAATTCAGCTCCCGATTCAGGATAGCCTTTTTGAGATTTTCATTCAAAGTAAGAGCAGATAAATTACTATACTCTGCGGGCATATAATTCAGCAGATAAGGTACTAAGTAAGAAAAGGATGCCTCGAAAAATGAAGAACGATGGACAGGAAAAGTAAATATATTATTTATGATCCTTGGCGATCTGTTGTTACGAGTGTTGCCTTTTACATTTTGGGATTAGAGAACAGAAACAAATATTAATCATCGAAAATCATTTTATTGTTTTTCAAAATATTCCCCATGAAGATCTATACACACTTTTGCATGCGTTTGAACTAAATGTCGAAGCACTTTTGCCACTCTGATTGAGCTATCTCCAAAACATGCATTCTGAATGCAGCAACCGCTTCTTCAGGTGTCAATAAACGTTTACCTCTCAGTTTGTTTCTTAGGAATAAAAAGAAGTCGTTCGGTGCCAAGTCAGTACTATACGGCGGATCACTCATCAAATCGATGTTTTTGGTGGTCAAAAATGCAGTTGTTTGAGCCGATGTGAGAGAGGTCGCATTGTCGTGGTGAAGAGTGATCAGTCTTCGGCGGTTGGTTTTCCTGATTTCTTGGAAGACAACTGGCAAAAAAATGGTTGTGTACCACTCAGAATTGACTGTTCTGCGTTGTTCTAGTGATACGGTTGCGACATGTCCAGTTTTTCCAAATAAACAGGCGACCATTTACTTGGAAGTGCTTCGTGCGCGAACAATTTTTGTTGGATTTGGCTCATCTTGAAACAACCATACAGTCGATTGCTGTTTACTTTAGGGCTCATACGCGTAAATCCACGATTCATCACCTGTCACAATGTCATAGACGTGTTTCGAAGCACCGCTATCGAATTTTTTGAGCATTTCCTTCGACCAATCGACACGAGCCTTTTTTGAGCGATTGACAAATTGTTTGGGTTCCAACGCGAACAAATTTTTTTGACAGTCAAATGTTTATGCAATATTGAATGTATGCTGGTCCCGCTAATACCTAAGGTTGTCTCAATCTCACGATAGGTCACATGACGATCTTGCAACTGATTTTGGACGACCTTCACGGAATTCGTCTTGGAGTGAACTACGACCACGATTGAATTCACCATACCATCGATAAACACTGGTCCTTGATGGAGCTTCATCGTCAAAAATTGAATTAAGTTCATCCATGCACTGTTGCTGAGTTAATCCACATCGAAAGTTGTAAAAAATAATCGCACGAAAATGTTCACGATTTAATTCCATTTTTGGGCCGAGATGAATCTTTAAAGTTACTGTAAACAACACAAATAGCGCGCGTACGTCAAAAAGTTCTGAGTACGTATAAGCTGTCAGTTGTCAGATTGCAACACTATAGGGTTTCCAAATCCCGAAACATAAAAGGCAACCTATCGTACTTTCATATGAATTTCAAATTATACAAAAACACTTAATTTGATTCAATTGTTTGAATTGAAAGGGGTATATTTTCAGGAAAAATAGAAAAAAATGTGAGAATCTTCCAAAGAAAAAAAGAAGGCATTCAATTTCGAAATTAAATCTTCACAAATATGTTTTGATCATGCAAATGAATAGCTTTCAAACACAAACTCTTGAAACAACTACTTTTATATACATTGAATTACACGGAAGAAAAAATACTTTGGGCCATCTTATGCTTTATATTGTACTTTGGACTACTCACTTAATAACTCATTATTGTTACTGTTAATAACCAGCCCTGTAGCAGACAGTTCAAAAAATAGAACTTTTTTCAGATTGAAAAAAGTGAGAATTTTTAACTCACTCGGCATGTGGTTCTTTGCTAGGTGTATGAAGATAAGGAAATGTCAGTTTGAAAAACAATAGATTGTTTGATGAGATTGTTTATGAACAATCATTTTGATATTTTATTCATCTTTACAAATTTAGCACTTCCGAAATAACCAAAAAAAATTGTTAGTGTTGTCAATGTTGGCAGGTAAGATTCAAATTTTATCTCCAACCTCGATATCGATTTTCACAATTTTCCATATATTGTTCAGTAGTTGGCAAGCAGTTTTCAGTGCGGTGGATCCACCTACACCTAATATTTAAAAAGCATAAACACTTTCAACGATTTTTACCATAAAGATTTCACGATAACAATTTTTTACGAAACATTTCCTTACTCTTCTTCGATAAATTCAGAAGAATCGTATCGTAAAAAACATGAATCTCATCTGGGAATTTGTTCATTTCTTTCTAACTGGGTGAACATTAAATGTGTTTACTTCATGTAATTTATGAGTTAGAACTTTCGAAAAATACAGGGTTCATCGCAATGAATGATTACAACGGATTGTCCTCAATTATTTTAATTTTGCCAATATCAACATCTTTTACATTTGCTTTCATTTTTGACAGTACATCAGGAGAGGGATATATTTTTCCGATGTTCTACCCTAATTTAATTGAATACTTAATCTGCATATTATTTGGAAGATTAAATGATATTAAAAGTAAATATTCATTTCGAGGGCAACCGGCGAAATTGAAAAAAATTTTGAGTGTACTTACGTAACTTTGATGCGTAGATTACGAATCCGAAAAAAAAAGCGGCGCTCTTGCTTATTTACAACGTAACTGCCCTTCAAAGTTCAAATGAAGGCAACTTTTCAGCCTTCTTTTTCACAAGATAAATTATTTAAAAACACAAGTACCTTTACACCTTATTTCTCCTTAATTGACACTTTTCAATTCAACTTTCAACATTTTTCTCATAAAAAACTCAATTTAAAAACGAATGCTGCTTCTGGTGACATTCTTATATTTCTAGGTTAGTTACTAGTGACATTTCAGAAAAAAGCGGTTGGTATTTGCCGCCGCCTTCTATTACAAATTCGAAGATTATCTTAATACACTACTAGAAACCAATTTACGATCTAGAGAGTGAAGGCAAAAAACATTTTAATTACTTTAGGAATATTGACAGCATCAGTCGTACCAATTACCAACTATGCCATTAACTTTGAAAAAGTATCGGATTTCTGCTGCGTACACTTTGAAACTTGTTTCAATTGCCCGCTTAGTCTGACCGATGTACTTTGTTGTAGAAATTTATTATTGTTTCATGATTTTTAGCAGTGCTTGTCTATCTTACACGTTTATATTGGATAGGTTGTTAAAAAAAAACAAAATAAAAAATGGATTTTAAGAATTATAAGTGTTAGCGGAATTTTGTACTACAGATGAAATATTTAGATATTTGAATATTTTCAATTA
>WOGL01000217.1:0-17178 GCA_015342145.1 Leptinotarsa rubiginosa | reverse complement strand
TTCAGGGATTTCAAATCAATTTATATCATATTAGACAATGGAAGTCCGAACTGATGAAATGCACCACGAAACATTGTCAACCACCTCAATCAGTTTTTAAACATGGAAATAATTAGTAAAAAAAAATAGCGAACAGTTTAATGATACATGATATTGCTTCCACGGACATTTTTTCAATAATTACTGTTACTTTTCTTCAATCGAGGTACCTAGAAACAATGAAAAAACCTGAACTTTCTGCAGAACTAATAATTTTGAATAACAAATATCAGTTTTCTTTCGGAAGATAAGAGTACATCCTGTAATTAAAAAATATATTTAGAAATTTAACCACATTTTCTCTAGACATACATTAATAAAAGAAGCAGGGGTTGTATGTAAGCATTTATTGAAAAATAAAATAAAAAATGTACTGGGCACAAAGAATTTAGTATCTAAAATCTAAAACTAATCAGACTTCTAAAGTGAATAAAGCCCAGAAGGGAATGATAAGAAGATTGAAGTAGCAATATAGGTTTTTTAACAACATATTTAGGGTTCACTGTTTTTTTCAGCCTTCTTTTCTCCAATGCTTTTTGCTGGCTGTCCAGTCTGCTGAATAGGTATCTCCTTATGCTCGATCTCCTGGTTTTTGGTGGGAGCAGTGATGGTCAAAACCCCATCAGAGGAAAGTTTAGACTGGAGCTGACTAGGGTCGCAATTTTTCGGCAGAACGTACCTTCTTACAAAATGCCTGGAAATGAAACCGTGGTCATCCTGCTTCTCCTCGTGCTTCCCTTCGATAGTAACGGTGTTCTCATCTGTCAATTTGACAGTTATCTCTTCGGGCTTGAACTGTTGCACGTCCAAGTTGGCCTGGAATCGGTCTTTGTCCAAACTTACGGTGGAACCGGTGTCCTGTCTTGATAATTCCGTTCTCCAGGGTCTCATGTAGCCGGCGGGGCATCTGGCAGCCATTCTTGGTACGGTGAGGGCTTCTAAAAAGTCTTCCGGTGACAGCCCCAGGCCAAAATGTTGGTCCAAGAGCCGGCTAGGACGATGAGTTGGACGTTGATAGTAGTAATCGTCGAAAAATGGATAGAGAGACATGTTGAAAACTCTTCACAAATCGATATCGGTTATACGAATTTGCAATCTCTTTTGCAGTCACAGCAAAAAATTGAACTACCGACTTTCGGCTGCCTGTTTCGATTTATATGACAGAGGACGATAACTAGAATATTCTAGATTTCTTAACCGTCTAGTCTAGAAGACAAGCGCAATCACACAAAGTTCCGGTTATTTCGCATGCCAATCATAAGCGCGGTTGCCAGATTTTTCAGTGAGTTAAAACCAAATATGGATATTGGGATTAATAATAGTTAGATTCTCCGTTAGAATTTTTTTTAAATTTTTTCAGATTCTAGAAAGTGATAAGTTTAATATCTGTATAATTTACTTTAGATATAAGTCCATGTGTGCTAACTGTAATTGAAAAGTATCTATCCCCTTCAAAAAAAACATTTTGCCTTCTAAATCTTCTCCTCGAAAACAATTCACTCCAAACAGACACTTTCGAAAATGAACATTGTATTACACAAAAATCTTTCTCATTGAGTTTGTAGGAAGTATGAAGCCAAAAGTTTTTGCCAGTGAAAGACAGTGGTGAAGTTTTTGCAAGACATGAGTGAATCGTCTTTTGAAATTATTGAAGATGCTGATGAGGCGTTGAAGATAGGTACTACTGTTTTTCTCAACATTTCCAGAAAAACGGCCATGTATAACGTTGGGTGCATCTGTTTCTATTCCATTACTGATATTTGGATCTGAAATTGAATGGGAAAAATATCCCTGTGTAGATCAGTGTTCATATTAAAAAGTAATAGTTGTTTCGACTGGATAATTTTTTTCGTTTGTACTAAACTATCTGTAATAAATTTCTGTGAATAATCCGTCCAAGTTTTTATTGATATATTTCATATTTTTCTTCGTCTCTTCGGAAACTTCCCACTTTTTATATAGTAACAGAGAAGTAAAAAGCCAAAAAGTTTGTGTTACAAAAACTAATCACATCCTTTAAAAAAAATCCTTTTCAATTTAACGAAAAGTAAATTTTCAGCATCGTAAAATTTTCGAAAGTATTATCAAATTATCATATTTGGAATAAGTTGGCTGGTAAAACAGTTAATACTTTACTCACTATTTACCAGAAATGATTTTCTAATCATTAAGTAGAATGATTATTGTTTATAACCTTCTGGAAAAATGAGAATTTGGCATCGTCGCAGGAGTAAATTCTGTGTAATTACTTCGACTCCGCCAATCAGAGGCCAGATTTCTCTAGAAATTTCCGACCAATCGGTGCTGGTTATATGAAAACATCGAGAATTTTCCAGGCTTCTGTTGATTGATATATAAACAAATCTTTCGGATTTGACAGTAACAGTTGAATACTAAAGTCGTGTTAGTGTATTTCGCATATCAATCAAAAGTTGTTTGCCTAGTAAATTAGTGCCATTGAAGATGTCATTACTGGCTTTTTTTGACGATTACCAACGCCCCAGCAGGCTGCCAGACCAACATTTCGGTCTGGGGCTGTCGCCAGAAGACTTTTTGGAGGCCCTCACCGTCCCAAGAATGGTTGCCAGGTGCCCTGCCGGGTACATGAGACCCTGGAGGACGGAATTATCAAGACAGGACACCGGTTCCACTGTAAGTTTGGACAAGGATCGATTCCAGGCCAACTTAGACGTGCAACAGTTCAAGCCAGAGGAGATAACTGTCAAATTGACAGATGAGAACACCGTTACTATCGAAGGAAAACATGAGGAGAAACAGGATGAGCACGGTTTCATTTCCAGACATTTTGTAAGAAGGTACGTTCTGCCGAAAAATTGCGATCCTAGTCAGCTCCAGTCGAAACTTTCATCTGATGGAGTTTTGACCATCACTGCTCCAACCAAGAACCAGCAGATTGAGCACAAGGAGATACCCATTCAACAGACTGGACAGCCTGCAAAGAGAGTTGAAAAGAAAGCGGAAAACACTGATAAACAATAAGAAAGTATCAAGTATTTGTAGACAGTATGTCTCTTTGTGTTATTTAAGGTGGCTTGTAGGTGCAAAGCCATATCTCAATGTATTTATTTTTAGTTAATATTTCGCAAGTCTGAATTTAATGTGTTATCATTTTTGTACCAACATTTTGTGCTAATAAATATTTTACAAAAATCTTTAATTATTAATTGCGAAAGTAATAATTTGATACATACTACAGCTTCGTTTTCTAAAAAATATGTTTTTCAACATATTATTGCTATGAATATTTGATGATGCCAACTTTGTTAGGAGAAAACTGCTGAGAATGCTCATATATTAGAAGGAAACTTCTAAAGGCAGGTAAACCAAAATATGTTCAACAATTCTATCTCGATTTGATAGTTATTGAACACTGCACAAATTTATTCTCAAAATAAAATCTTTTGTCATAAAAATGTTTGGTACTTTGGGAACTGTCAGTATGGTGAACAGATTGTTTTCCAACACAAATATCCTAAAAGCATAAAAGAATTTGACTACATTTTCTAAAAAAACATATTTTGCCCAAAACAATAGGTGCAGTAAGAGACAAAAAGAAATTCATTTAAGTGGAATTTTACCTCTGATACACTATATCGATATACCCAATTTTGCAATATCTATTGAAAAAGTTTTCAATAAAATAGTAACCTTATCAGATGAGTTGAATAGTGGTCCCAATGGCATTCCCGGCTACTTTCTAAACAATAGTGTCCATTCATAAACATATCCAATATATCTTTTTAAATTTTCTTTAGATACAGGGATCATCCCTGATCTATGGAAACAGCTACATTTGTCCAACTTTTAAACCAGGAAGTAAAGAATACGTAAAGAACTACCATGACATATGTAACCAGGCTTCCCTACCTAAATTGCTTGATAACGTGATCAGTTGAAATTTCATTGTAAAAAATGCTTGATAAATAATCATGGTTTCTCTATGAGAAAGTCTACAGATACCAATCTATTGGTATAAATATTATAGAAGTTCTGGGGGAAAATGGCCAGATGGATGCAGGCTATACAGATTTTCCCATGCTATATTACATAAGATGTCTCTATCATGGTTTGAGAGCTTCTTGACTGACCGATCTCATTAAAATAGGGTAGGAAATGCTAGGTCAACTATCATTCATATAAAGCCGGGGGTACCTCAAGGGTTTCATTGTGCACCTCTTCTGTTCAACATCTTTGTTAATGACATTACAGAATGTTTTGTAAATTAAAATTTTCTAATGTTCGCAGATGATATTTTAAAATTTCAGGCCAATAGAATCAATAGATGATGTTCATTTTAATAGCTTGGTTAGTAGGTGGTGTATTGAAAACAATTTACCCATGAACATCAGCAAATGTAGTTTCATCATCTTTTACAAAATGAATAGAAAATTTCTCACCTCATTCTCCCTGAATGTTAATCCTCTAACACACGTCACTTCAATGAAGGATCTAGGAGGTATCTTTGATGAGCAACTGAGATTTGTATATCATATAAATCATATTGCTGTCAATACATCAAAGCTACTGGATTTTATATTACGAAACTGGAAACTATTATCAATCAATTCAGTGAGAACTGTGTATCTTGCCTTGATAGTCTCCCGCTCAGAATATGCATCGATTATTTGGTTACCTTTTTGTATAAATCATTGTCTTATTCTGTGATAATAAAATGAATATGCACATTTACCCTCATGATTATACAGTTCTTTCGAACAGTCTTAACCTATACTTGTTGAGCAGAAAAATGCTGACCTTTTATATATTTATATACAAATAGATAAATGGCCTTATTACATGCCCGGAACTTCTCGAGAGCAGATTCATTCAAACTTCATTCATTCAGAACTTTGAATTCATTCAAATCACTGTTTGAGTGAATTCAAATCACTGTTTAAGAAGCTACTGTGTTAGCGAAACATGTCGTGATATATTTCTCAAATACAGTCTGTGGAGATCAAATCGTGAGGTGTAGTTTATGAAATTACTGTGGATCTTCATCAATCAGAAAATTAATTATACACCAAATTCTTAATGTATTTACTTATATGAATTCTTTATATTATTCTCGCCATTTATCTCTGTATTTTAAATTGTATAATCTATAATTGTGTGTATCTTAGTGCTTACTTCGAGTCTCACTTTTACATTTTTAGTATTTTCTTCGATTTTCAAATTGTATATAAATATTTATTATACTTAATGCTTGTACTAATATAAAAGGAGTGATCCCCGTGCAATAAATAAATAAAATATTACATTTTTCTTCAGGCAGGTTGGAAGCATTTCTCAAAACTATAAGATGACTGTATAGTTTTAGAGACTTGCTGATCTGCATTCACTCTGTAAACTGCAAAAATGCACTTATTTTGTGAGCATGTGAAATAATAAAAACCCTTCATTTTATCTCACTTTCTCATTTATTCATCATCAAACACTCTCCCTCAATTTACAGGAATCTACAATCCAATAACCAAAGTGCTTCATTAAATAATATCAAAAACACAAAAGATGAAAAATATCTTCATTATCTTAAAAACGCAGGAGTTTCGATACCCCCAATCTTCTGCTGGATAATCTTGCCATAACCACCCCTTCCAGAGTCAAAGTCTGTCCTATATTCATCTCTTACCTGAAAAATAAATAGAGAAAAAATAATATTAAATGAGCTTTCACTTCACAGAATCAAGAATTTTGAGCAATATTTCCCATGTGGAGAACCTTATGCAAGAAATTTATTTCCAGCTGGATACAAAATCCATCATTTATTCGAGAATTGGATAATTGACGGTTAGATTATTTTTTTGGTTGGAAAGTTAAGAATTACAGACGGTCTTGGTTACAGAACCGAGTGCAAAGAGCCTTTCATGAAACTTAATTTAATATAATACTTACTGCCCTCTACATGGATATACCAATTTTTTACATTAGTCTATGAACATAGATCTTTGTCATAGACCATAATCTACATGGATATCAAACAAGTATCATATTTTCAATGATTTACATGATTTAATAAAAACACAAAAACTTGTGAAATATTTTGCACCAATATTCTATAAATTGATGGACAACATCCAAGAGCATATTTTACTCAAGTTGAAAATGAAATTTCTTCAGTACCTGCCCACCCGTTTTTCCTCTGCCATATTGTCGTCCCTCTATGAAACCAGCATCCCAGTCAGTTCGTACTATTCTATCGTCCAGACGGGTGCCATTAATATACCTAAAAATCATAAATAAGCAGTCAATATTTTGGTACATAGTATAATGATAATAATAATAATGTCTTTATACACCATAACAAAGTACTTTGGAAAGACAAACACTACTTCCATATTTAGACCCACACTGAATTAAAACAAAAGGTGTAACAAAATAATCAAGTGAACAATAATAATATAATTTTGAGCTTGATAAAGTTAGTTCAATTAAATGTTGAAGAAGATTTACTCTTAATTCTGTAGAAAATTTCTAATTGGTATAACCTTGTTCCAGATCAGACAAGTGACTACTTAGGAAAGTCTTCATTTTTTTAAAGTTGGTAATTGTGTAAGAACAAAACTGATCAGTTTTTAATTATAATATTTGTGTACATTATACAAGAAGCAGCCAGTAAAAGTAAAAGATGTATTTATGTTAAGGGATGACTAACTGAACTGTTCCATGTAATGAAACTATTAATTGTGGAGAATAATTTAAACTTTTTCAGTGAGTAATCAGGTTGATGAGATTTCAATATTCGGCGGGTGTTAGTGAGTAGGATATAATGAAGGAAAGAGAGAATCAACTGATACTGATTTACCTTAAGCAGTTCTCTGCATCAATTCTAGTATAGTACTCTACAAAGCAAAATCCACATGGAGTTTTTTTGTACTTATCCAAACCCATCACTATCCGTCTTATATCCCCACATTTCGAGAAGAGTTCATAGATTTGTTCCTCAGTTGTATAAAAAGACAGATTTCCTACATACAAAGTTGAAGTTATTCTCAATAGTTTGTCTTGCTCTGCTCTGGTACCCTGAAAGTAAAAATTGACTGCTTTAAATTGGTCATAACATAAATAACCAAGATATTACTTTGAAATGTTGGTCACGATAAGAACTGAGATCCACCGAAGGAGTAGTGATCATAGCCATCGTAAAGTTTATTTATTGCATTCAACTTCAACTAGATTCACAAGGAACCATATAAGATCAACAAACATACATCAAAGCAAACTAATGACATCGGCACCGCATACATTCACACTCAATTGACTATTGACAGTGGCACCTAGCTAGCACCGCAAACATTGACAGATTGACAGCGGCACCATTATTCTTCTTTCCTTCTTTGTATTGTCATTGCATCCCCATAGTCATGCGTATTTGACCAGGCGTCTCCTATTACGTAACATAATAGGAACTTCGTCGGGGGCTATAATGTAATAAAAGATTTTGTCCTGAGAGTATAAGAGTCTTGTTTCATAACATATTGCACGCCATTTCTTGATTTTCCATATTAGTTTGATATTTCCTTTGTCTTTTTTCTATTCGACTTTATTTTTTCTGGCTAAACGTTATACTGTTTAGACTTTTCTCGTTTCAGGGAAGCCGTGAAACATTACATAACCGAAAATACCGCCTTGAATAAGAATAACCCAGGATGGATGATCTGTTAGCATATTACACAGTTAAAAATAATATACATTCAATGTATTTTTATTCTTTATTGATGTATTAATAAATGAGACACAGAGTACACTGAATGTGTACCAATGGAAAACTCTATTGAAGAAGAAAATTCATAACGTAGTTTTGTCATTCCTTGCTATACTTCATTTAGTGTCAAAAATGATATAGTGAATGAACAATTTTAATTCTCTTCTTTTTGTTTTTTCTTCATCTTGTTGAAATGTATGTTAGTACGTGTTTACATTTATTCAGTTTCTCAAAACTAAAAACAAAAAGCTCATTATAATGATGATTTGTAGCAATCAAACTGACCTACTTCAAAATTGTACACATCATACCATTTTTTGGAGAAACGGAGATCAATCTTACCGAGTGGTGGGTGAACTTCAACTCCAAAAATAGAGTATTTCTGCCAACAATACTTTCAGTGCAGGTATTTTGAGATAATTTTTATTGAAATGACATAAGTCATATTTCGTTGAAATTTCAATACAAAACATAACTTCAATAATTCGTCATTCCTTAGAGGTTTTCACCGCCACCTTGCGGCAATTGTATCCGCCGATGAAAACCGAAAGGTCGAAATTATAGAAGAAGAATCCTGTACTTTGATCATGAAATTTGAACTATCGTTTTTTTCGTTCTTTCATTGCGTGAACTCGTGAAGTGACTCACGTAAGTGACGCAAAGCCAGTCGAACATTGGCTCTTGTTCTAGGAGGCAGTACGGGCTCCTCTTTAGCAGTTAGCGCTGCTGGACTGTCTATTTTGACAGTTTCTATTTCAACTAACCATGAAAATTTGGACAAGTGAACACACATTCAAGTAAATACTTATCGCCTTTTCTTCAAATTGTCGCTAATTTTTCCATTGTTTTAGTCACCCTTGGGAGACGGTGGCCACAGCAGCCTGGAGGAAATATCCCAACCCCCACAATACTGCAGTTATCGGAACGGACGTTGTAGAAAGAAGGGTTGTCGACGGGGTATTGCACACTCATAGACTGGTCAGCTCGATTTGGTATTTCCCCAGATGGGCGCAAGCTGTAAGTATCCTTGGTGTAACATAGAAAAAAATTACGTCATAATTGTTATTAAATAATAGGTAAACTTTTTTATTCTAAACTTTCGAATTGGACGTCATCTATTGCATGTGTTGAACTTGGCCTCCCTCCAGTTTGTTCATATGATTAAATTTAATTCAATTTCAAATTTCTCGTAAACCTTGGAGTGATGTGTTTTTTTATTACTAGGGTGTGATAATTAACAATGATCTTCAAATTTGAATTTATTGATGTTTTACAGTAAAAGGACAAAGCAATTGATACAAAAAATATCATGGGTGTTAGTGGTTTTATCAGTTATGACTGACCTTTCTTGAAATATATCAAAACTCCTTAATACAGTTCATTCTATGATTTTCACTACAAAAACTGGGACATGTGTTTCGCTATACAATAGCTTTCTCAAGCCTTAATAAATAGATATATAATAAATGTGGTGCTGCAGGTTTTCCCAGGTTTTCCTGCAGCTGAAAAAGCAAATGCGCCACTGAAATCAATGAAGTCCCCCGGAGCGCCAATTCATTTTTATTGTTTTTATTTTTATCGTTGTTTTATACACTTATTAAATGATAAATAATAAATGAAATATATCAGTTGAAAGGGTACATTTTTTCTTGTGATATTAACATCATGTATAGGTTGACCACACATGAGACAGAAATGTCACTTTCATCAATGTTGAAATGTCCCATTATTTTCTTTTATGTTAGTTTTTTCATGGTTTATATTGTTTCTTGAATGTTTTACAATTTGTCTTGATCTTAGTACCATATGTAAAATTGTATTCGGATTATCACTTTTGGAACACTCACACAAAAACAATATCTCCTTATTTTCACCCAATACTCGGTAAACTATCAAAAGAGCAAATAACAAAATAGAACGAATCTATTAATTTCCAGCGAAGGTAATTTTTCAGATTTGACTCTAGTATTCAACTGGTCAACTTTAATTAATCCTACTAGTCGATTGTACTTTTGATTCTGGTCAGACTGGTTGAGCATTATGAACTATAGTGAAACACTCATTTTTGAAAATTAAAAGATGGCTAACAATTTGCCAAAAAACAGTCTTTAATTACAACAAGTCAATTCGAACAAACAAAAGCAATAAGCATTCCAACTCGGCAGCAACCAGGTATCACAGACACAATCTTAATATGTCAAGTCTACATAACTTAGGTGTTTTTCTTGTGACAGTATTACATCTTTGTCGACGATCAATTGATGAATAAAATAAATAGAAATATTGACAATTGGTACCATCTTGTAGCAACTTCAGAATTACCACAGCTGGTCTACAAGAATTTCTGAAACAACAATGCATCGTAGTAACCACCAGTGTCAATTTCTTAGTGTATTTTCACCTTCCAAATTCAGAAAAAATATGAAAATTATAACTGAGTACTTAAATTGAGAAAATATTTTTCACAAAGAATAATGTTCAATTTATCATTACCTTGTGGTATTTAATAATTTTTTCAAGAGCTAAGAAATTATAAAGATAATCATCTGAAAGTTTCGGAGGCTAAAACCTGCCTCCGTTTTCAGAATTGGAATAATCTCAAGATATTTGCATTTTTTTCTTTGCTGGTTTGCTTTATGTCAGATGAGTTTTGAAATGTG
Source organism: Leptinotarsa rubiginosa (assembly GCA_015342145.1). Taxonomy (NCBI): domain Eukaryota; kingdom Metazoa; phylum Arthropoda; class Insecta; order Coleoptera; family Chrysomelidae; genus Leptinotarsa; species Leptinotarsa rubiginosa. Next base: position 6,753 of record WOGL01000217.1, on the reverse strand, counting down.
AAATATGTTATTGATAGACTTCTGAAACATTCAATGTGTTCTCTGATATTAGTCTGGTGCAATTTCGCCACTATCCACATTTTTCTTCAAGATGGGTAGCCAAGTAGGATCCTTTTCTACGGAGCTGTTCAAAAATACACTTCTTTTCAGATATAAGAATATATGCTGATTTTTTGAGTTTAAGTCTCGTAGAGTGGTGTTCTTTGGCAAGCATTTTCCTTTTGTTTTATTCAACTTGATGTTCACCTTCTGATTTCAAAATGTGTTCTGACAATTTTGATCCTGTTAATTGTCTATTTCTGATATAAACTTGATGTTCATTTTCTCACACTTCTAATGGTCTTGAATTTCACCAATATAACTTTTATTACAAGAACAAGGTGTCTTATGAGTTATTACGTCCACATAAAATAACTTTTGTTCAATATCTTTGGTCTATTTTTAGAAATTCGTTTCATGTTTTCTGAAATGACTATTTTTGAAAAAATGCAAAAAAGTAATGTTGAGAGGAAATAGATACAAAGTTACAAAAACAAAATCAAAATATATAGGGTCTTCCGATATGGACTTTAGAACTTTGATAATTGATAACGGCTATCTTGTTGAAGCTACATTTGTCAAATTAGTTGTCATTTATTCAGTCTGTTTTGCGAAATCACCATAAGGTATATAGCATTCAACAACACGTGCCAATAATAAAATTGTTTTATCAAAATGGGTGTTCTCTTCAAGCAACATATTGCGCGCTTCGCTCATTTTACGGTCGCCATAATCGTCCTACCGAGAGAACTATTCGCAAATAAAATTGTCGAATTTCGGACATCAATCAATCTACACGAGATGCAAGAGCGTCCAATGCATCCCGAAAAAGTCACTGTTTGGTGTGGATTTTGGGCTGGTGGCGTCATCAGTCTATATTTCTTTAAGAACGACGTTGACTAGGCTATCACTGTCAACGGCGAGCATTATAGGTCGATGACTAACAACTTTTTTGGTCTGAATTGGATGATCTAGACACCGACAACATGTGGTTTCAACAGGATGGTGGTATGTACGACATGGCTCATGCCATATTGGATTCGCAGGTGTATGCTAATAAGCCACAAACCACAGCGGTCCTCAAAGCCAACATCACCCATGCTATCAATCAAATTAGGCCTGGTTTATGTGATTCATGGAAAAATTGGACATTTTGGATGTACTCCACCCAGAGAAGCCGTAGCGAACGATGTTATTTTCCACACATAATGGCATCAATGGGTCGTTCAAACTAATCTCACTCACACTTTGTTTTATTTAAATTTGAAGATAGAAAGCGCTTAATGAAAGGCCCTATATTTAAAAATCGTCATTGTTTTTAGACTAACCTGTATATTAAAGGGTATATTTTATTTATACATTGAAAATAACATGTCTGTTCTTGTTCAGTTTTATTGCTAATTTCTGTCCAATAATTTAGTCACACATTTTTTTCTGATCATTGATCATTGTAGTTTAACCTTGATTAAATTGGTGGAATGCGGACCATTTTTTATTTGATTGATATCAGTGACATTGATTCTACAATTGTATATATCATTAAGTAAAGTTAGTAATGGCAAATATATTCAACAGCACAGAATTGTTGATGACAAGCACTAAGTATATATATGTGATGCTTTAAGGGTATATATTTGTGAAAGATTTGCAGTATTTTAAGATAATATAAAAATAAACATAACTGTGTGTGTTACCTAGCTCACAATCTGTGCTTTTTTTCATTCTTAGAATTTATCTTCTATTTATTATCTGCCCTTCAATGTTAATTTTTGAATTTAGCACAAATTTTTAAATTTTTATCTTTTTTGCTTAAAATCAATTTTAATTTTTACTCAAATATTCCCAGCACCTTATATTAAAGCTGCTGTGATAGTGTTTTTGCTAAATAAAAATTCAGAATCTCTTTTAGCCAAAGATTTCATCAGTAATGACATTCAAAATAAGTACATTTTATGCTGCTGAAGTCTACTAATCATAATTTATCTTCATTTTCCTCAAAAATTTAGAGTAATTTTTTGTATTGTGGTAATTGGCAGTCAGAACTGCCTTTACAACAAGTCAGTAGGGATATTTAAAAATTATTAGGGTACTATGACAGAAACTACAAGTACACCGAGCTTCATATCAAGAAATTTTGACTAATGATAAATCATGATGACTCCTAAGATTTTACTCGCGATATTGGAAAAAATGTTTTGATTTAGAATTTGGAGGAAATTCTATTGAACACCTTCAACAGGTCTGATAAATGCGAGGCAATTATTTAAGTTATTGTCCATTTTTAAGAAAATTATGACTTTGAAACTCGAAACTTCGATTTAATTTTTTTCCACGTTCATTACTTATGTTCCATCCTGTTTTAGAGTCCTGTTGAACTTTATGAATTATTTTATTATAAGTAATTCTTTTGGATGTAATTTTTGTTGTTTCAAAGCCACAAGCCATATTATCATCATGCCATACTACCCACAAGTATTTATTTGATACTGATAAGCAAATGAACAATGAGGATATCAAATTTTTTTCTGGTGCCCTAATGAAATGAAAACTTATCAATAACATACAATATTGCGCAGAAAATTAAATATACAATGATTGTGTTATCTCATTTTTATCTTTTAATATCAGATTTTTGTCATTTACAAAACCAACAAATATAGCTAGGATCAAAGAATATTTCCAAATGAAATATTTTATGAATCCAAGTAATTCAACTGGATGTAATATCTGAAGTATTATAATTGTTCTTATTGATTTATCAGATATTTGAATAGTTGATGAAGAAGACGGAATTTTTTTTAATAATTGATGAAACATTCTGAACATAGCAAGTAAAATCAATATCCTCTTTGACCTTCTTAAAAATTGAAGAGCATAGATATAGTTTTTGGAAGGTACGGATTTCATTCAACTTTTCCTAAACTATCTTTCATTCCTTGGAATGATTTTTTTATCATTATTCAAATTTAATGAGAATATTGTAAAAGCTCTCAGTAGAAATGTTCATTGTTATGGATATTCTCAAAAATTTAATGACATGGTTTAAGAGAAACCTTCATTTTCAATTTATATGTTTTATCGACTTTATAAACTTTGATACGTTGTAAATGTGGTTAAACATTGAAATGCATAGGAGAATTTTGCGAAGCCTATGTCCAGCCTATGTTTTGATATCACAAATGCAAATTCATTAAAATAGGGTCGATTTTATTTCTTTTATGAGTTTATTCTGCAAAAGGAAGTTAATTCGATACATGAATGGTGCATATTAAACAAGCTTCCACTGAATATTCAAAAATGTAAATTTATGAAATACACCCTCAAGCACAACAATATACAGTTTGACTATGCAATAAATGATGTCACTTTAGAACAAAGCACAGAAACTAAAGATCTGGGCATCATATTCGATAAGAAACTTAGCTTCACGTCACAAATTAATCAAATCACATCTTCTGCAAAAAAAATGCTTGGCCTTATCTTCAGGACGTGTAGAGACTTTCAAAACCAAGAATGTTTTATAACACTATTTAATGCATATGTCCGATCTCGTCTGGAATATGGCTCCCTAATCTGGTCACCTATATACAATGTGCATATACAGCAACTCGAATCTTGTCAAAGAGTCTTTATGAAATACATGGCTTACAAACTGGATGGAGCTTACCCATCCCAAGGAATTGATAATAGAGTGTTGCTAAATAGATTTGCCCTCTTATCCTTAGAAAACAGAAGAACATATTATGCCTGTATATTCATATATAAATTGATTCATAATCTGGTTGACTGCCCTGATTTGTTATCTCAACTAGATTTTCACGTACCAAGACGAAGTAGTAGAAACGAAATTTTTTTCTATTTGCCTTTGCCTAGGATCAACGTGTTAATAAAATCTCCAGTTTATAACATCTGTAAAATTTATAATAGTTTCTATTCAGAATGTGATATTTTTGTTGTTCCATTTGGATGCTTCAAGTATATAATTCGTAACAAGCTATTTTCTATGCAAGTCGAACTATAATCTTATTTCAACCCATAAGTGAAATATGGTGTTTCAACTCTCTGCACACTGCCAATTCTATTAGATTTCTACCAGTATTTTTTTTTATCATTATTTGAATGTATCACTGTTTGTATAATATCTATACTACTCTATTACTCTGCTGATTTTATATGCTATTCATTATATTCCATTGTATTCATACTTACTCATAGCTGTGAACTTAATTATATTTGTCTTGTAGTTGGGATTACTCCTGTTAGACAATAAACTTTTTTTTTTTTAAGAGCTTATAGGTATGTTATTTACCGCAGCTATATGTATATCATTGAGAGAGATTATTAAGGAACACTCTGTATAATAAAATCGAAATAATTCCCGTTACCAAACTTTGAAGCACATCACCTGACTTTCGATGATTACTCAAAAAAAATCTCCAGAATTTCAGTAGTCACCTTTTGTATAGCCATTGTATTGTTTCAGTCGGGAGCTATCATGGCCATTTTGGGATACGTATGCACCCAGTACCCCGACACTCGTCTGGGTATAATATTTCTACCGATCTTTACCTTCTCAGCAGGAGCAGTAAGTAACCTCTCTTCTTTTTATCCTATGTTGGTCTTCAAACGTTTTTTTTTTTTTCAAGGCAATAAAATTCATTATCGGACTCGACACGGCCGGGGTCCTGTTAGGGTGGAAATTTTTTGACCACGCCGCCCATTTGGGGGGAGCAGCTTGTGGAATGTAAGTGAAAGATTCGATTGTAACGTGGCGACTGCGATTGGCGGTATTTTTGTTGTAGATTTTGGGCTATGTGGGGCAACCAGCATCTTTGGCAGAAGCGTGAGCCTGTGCTACGCTACTGGCACGACATCAGAGGGGCCATCAAATGATTTGAAACTAATTTCCAGTGACTTATATCCAATTATAGATTAATGAAGTCTAGATATTGTTTTATTGAATATTTACCTGTGTAGTTTTAAGAGACGGTAGCATTGAAATGCAATATGGTGGTGTCTCCTTCCAAGGCGCCATCTATGGGTTGATAGAAAACTCGAACCAAGTTGTCCAGAAGCAAGTGGGGATTTCGACAATGGATAGATTTTTGGGTAAAGTGTCATTGCCTTTATTCATTTTTCAGTGAAGTATATAAACCAAGATACAGATAACAACATTTTATTACAGTTTGCTTGTCAGATGCTCAGAATGGTATTTTATATGTTCACCAATGAAGGTTGTAATGTAAAAGTAGCTGTGATTGTAGCCCTCTCTCTTCTTCAAAATAGCCGGCACACCTGCGGATTTACAAGCTTCCAGCAAGTTCTCTGGTAAAAGTTCCTTCTTCTCCAAGAAATTGTCTGCCAAACCCTGAAAACTTCACTGAGTATCTGATTTCAACGGGACGCCTTTTACTTACCTGATCTAACAGCAGTTCAAGTGGAGGCCCATTATATTTCTTTACCAACTCCGTGGCATCCCATTCGCTCCAAGATCCTGTCTCCTTGGGCCCCAAATACCCTGTGAAGGCCTTGATTCCCCAGGGACATTGCGAAGGGTTCGATATAGCTGAGAATGTCGATACGGATTTGAACATTCCAGGGTTCTTCAGAGAACATACTAGAGCTCCGTGACCTCCCATACTGAAATCAAGAACATTCTACATACAAGCAACCCATTTGCTTTTGGTTGTAACTGGAGTAGAGTAGACAATCCATTGAACATTTGGCAAGTCAGGCACTGTCACAACATTTCAAAAATGCATCATATGACTTGAACTAATAAGTGGTTCAGCCGCAATATAGTCTATTATCTTAAGCAGTTGAGTGATGAATCATTTTCAAGTGGCTGTAAGTATACATATATGAGTCAGTTGAGAAGTGAAATTAATTAATAATGGTGGCCAAAGAACAAAGTATGTCTTCAATGACGGAAAGAAATTGTGGAAAATTTTAAAGAAATTGAATTTCAGCTGGGAAAAACAAAACAGAAAATCGCTCTTCGTCAAAAATGATGAAATTATTTGTTGAAGGAGACATTACCGGATTAAAGTTGTTTTCTTGATAAGGAAAGCAAAAGGATGTGTTTGAAGAATACTTTGAGCAAATGTTAGATTTGGTATTCCTATATGAACAAAATCTTTGAAGAAAAAATTGTTTCATGGAATTTTGCAACTAACCTGTGCCCCATGATGGATTGCTGCCCCACGGCAACTGGAAAATTGTCATTCACAATTTTGGGAAGCTCGGAAGTGACGTAACTGAACATCCTGTAGTTCTTTTTCCACGGTTCCTGGGTTGCGTTTAGGTAGAATCCAGCTCCTACACCAAAGTCATAGCTTTCAGAGTCTCCAGGGATATTTAGGCCTCTGGGGGAGGTGTCTGGGTTCACGATTATAACTCCATACTCGGCTGCGTACCTTTTGAGCAAACAATTCAGCTCAAACATATACAAAATGAATGAAAATTTATCAGAAAAACTATAAATATAAATAGTTTGGGATAAGGTTTCCACAAAATGAAGAAAAGCATTTTTAAAGGAAATTAATAATAATAATAATAATAATATAATAATATTTATTTCGACGGCAAGTTTCCATATACAAGTAAAACAATTAAGTAATTATGAATAAATATAAGAAGATTCCACGAGGGTTTCCCCTGTGTGTGGAAAAAGGTATATTTAACTTAAACCTAGGAAGTATTAAGATCATGGAG